>JAVTVY010002081.1:0-36118 GCA_036873755.1 Hanleya hanleyi
TTCAATAGAGATAATTTCTATTGATGTGCTTGTCATAATTTATATTTTGTACATTTAATAGTTTTAGAAGTGCATTTTAGATATGATTTCTACTTATAAATATAAAGTCTAACTATCCGTGCCTATGTACAAGTTGTATACATATACATACATAGCAAACATTTTGCAAAGAAAAACAAGCATATACTACAGTTTGTGTGGTCGCCTTTACTATATACATTATTCAAAGACAATGTGTCTGTATTTCGTTCACTTATATGTGTCTTTATGTATATAGATTATATGGACATTTATGCACAGTCAAAAGTAAAAAAAAAAACACAACAAATATATGAAGATTTATACACCTACAAAAAGTGTACAGGCTATATTATGTAAATAAATGTATGTTCCTGTATGTTGTATCACTATTACCTGGATATAATTCGCTATTTATGCATTTTGTTATTATTATTAGGTATATTTTATAAATTGTTTCAATATATGATGGCATATCACAGCTTACTTTCTCGCCGCTTTGTTTACACATACAATTATGTTTAGGCTGCACATAAAAGCTGAAATGATGAAAGCCTGTGGCATAAAATTTATTGAGACACTTGAAAAAAAATGAGGAGAATCCCCCAGCACACACACACACACACACACACCCCCCCCCACACACACACAAACCAAACACGAGAAGATAAAGTTGCAACAACATCTCAGTCCCATCACATGAATCACATCAGGAAACTAATGGGCTGTATCCTCATCGAATTTGTATCTGTCTAAATTGCATACATCAAGGACATTATTCAAAGCTTCCTTATTTATTTATAAGAAGCCAGACGGCCCCACTTCCGTTCGAAGACCACCTTGTTGTTATTTGTTCAGACTATGTATTTCTCCGCGTCTCTTATCTGCAGTATCAGCTGTTTTACTCAGTTGCCAATGCACCACCATTGTGGTCGGGATTAAGTGACAATAATTATATTTTGTTTTCATATTGAAGACTGTCTGAGGACGGTGACTGTTCCTCAGTAGTACGGTGAATTCCACGTCGATCTTCACTTTGCTTTTCTGTTAGGAAGATATTTTGCAATTGATTCAGGCACATAGGGGATGTACATTGTCGCTGATTCATGCACCAGTTTCTCAAACCAGTGTTATTTGGGTTTGAAATGTTAAAACTTAGTAGCTTGGGATCTGCCTTTGGTGGCAAACTAGTCGAAAAAGCCGGTTAGTTTTTCTGGGTATTCTTGCATTTACATGTACCAGGTTTACTCCATGTTGAGGGGTTTGCTTCATCAGACGTCTTCGATGCTCATCCATTAGCATCAGATGAGTTATTTCTTCGAGCTTGTCTATCATCACAGCTCCCGAGCTAGCGTATCTAATTTCGCTTGAGCCGATGCTAGGGGCTGTGTGGATAATTCATAGTCTCCACATGAACAGTTGCAATAATATCGCGACCGAGATACTCAGGCTACGTCCGAGAATGCATCGTATTCTCGCGTCTGAATGTGAGATGCCGTGGGAAGCTTTTCTGTGGAATCATATTGTTGCTTTTTAGTCGCCATACGTCGTCAAGTTTTCCATACTCTTGGATATCGCGCCAACTTAAAAAAGTCTGTTTTCAACTGAATTACACGTAATCTCCTCGGAGACATTCCATCGTCCCAGGAATTGCTGCAATGAGCTTACATATGAGGAAGGTTAGTGAAGAAACATACTGTACCCAACACCATGAACAAGAATATCCGATGTAGGTTATATAAGCAAAACTATAAGTGGACAGTGGTTTGATACTGCGGGCTGTTGCGTGTTGAGATTTGTTATTCACAGATGCTTTTCGACGAAGGCGTAGTGATGACGGTGCATTTCCAAGATGGGTTCCGACTACTTGGCAGAGTATATGTGAAGGATGACAGCAGCTGCGATAGTTCGAACTTTTGGAAATAAAATGTCATTACGGTGCTTTTGAATAATTTATTGCTGCGAAAAATCGAGTTCAACTTGACGGATCGCACACCACTTAACTGTACCTGGCCTGGGAGCGAGGGGCAAAATGGCCCATACCAAACTTTCTACGCTATCTCCGGAACGACAGAGTCTTTGTAGTTTATCATATTGGGGTCATTTTGAGCCTATTTGCATAACCCCCCAATAAGAGGATCATGGGTAAATTCAAGATGACCACGATAAACCCTCAAATAGTTAGCATCGATGGACATTACCATTCGATGTAATTTACCTAGATTAATGATAGGGAGTAACTATAGGGTTGGAGCATTGCTAGAGTCTCGGTGCATGTAGATTGCAGGTGACGGCTGAACGAAATAGGCTTGGAAATCCACCTAATGTCCGAGAAATATGCATTGGTCTTTGTTCTTTGAGAGGATTACACACAGCTCCTGTCTAAAGGTCTATATTTCCATAGATGTTATATTTTATGCGGGAGACGACCGGTATATCGACAAGACGACCGGAATATAGATAACCTGTAGAACGTGTCATTGACCAGGACGCGAATGACATGGTTCCGACAGACGGCGTATCAGACAACCGCAGACAAGCTGTTAAGTACTGACGGCAACATATCTACGAGGCTAACGAAGAGTCGCAGGGGACGGGGACCGATTGAACGTGAGAGTTTAAGACTGGTAAGCAAGTTCGAAATTCATCTGAGCGTCAGGCCGATACACACATGAATTTATCGGCCAAAGTGTCTTATAAGACTGTTTATATGCAGTGTTATTTGGGTAAGCGAGACATCATCCCGTGTACGTGGGTATGAACATGCCCAGTGGTATACTGCAGGAGCTAATATTTACTCGTGTCTGTATCCTACGGTAAGAACGATGAAAGACTCATTTAGTACCAGGAAGGTCAGCGTCATGGCTTGATATAATATAGATTTTTTTTCAAATTAAACATGGCATGTAAATGTATGTAGACCTAGATATATGGGGTTAACAGGTGTCTTAGCTAAAGAGTATGCCATTAACATCCACCGGGAATGGATGAGGTGACACATGTATCTATAAACATTCTTTTCCGTGCGGAAATGGAAGCTAGGTTTGAGACGAACCGATGGATATAACTGGCGTAGATTGTAGAATGTGAATAATTTCAGGTTAGAACCGGATATATGAAGCGTCCTGGAGATATTTAAAGTTTCTTTAGCTGGAACATCGCTCATCAATGGTTGTGACACACTGTGTAAATCGACTTGATGAAGGTGATCCTTATGGATGAATCTATTATTTGCGTTTGATATTTAGAGAAGACGGTATTTATAACTCTCGATAGGTAGGTATAAATCTGTTCCTTAAATCTGCTTCCGTTGTATGTAGCTCAACATATCCAAGACTGACTCTGCTGACTACGGAATTGAGAGGCTCACTATATTTGTAATACACACAGTTGAAGAAATGTGGTTGATGAATCTGTCATATAACAGAACACTCATCATTCAGCCTTATTCGTTCAATTATCCAAACACAATTCATTTAATTCTACTGGATAATACGTCTCCAAACGGCTGGCCAGTCGATCCGTGCTCTACAGATGTGAGTATCTAAACAAGCTGAACTATTCCGCTGTTTCAGGTCTGATGACCACCTCTGGTAGGCTTACAGATAAGACCTATATATCGAACTAGGTTAAATTCTTATGAAAACTACTGTAATTTGTCATAATATATTTAAGCATACTCTTTGGACAATGGATGGATAGATACAAACACGTGCACGAGATACCACTGTATACTCCATTCTATACTTAGAAGGAGATAGATAACTGTTGACTGCTTTCCTCTTGCAGAACACTACTCTCTAAAAGTGAACTCAAGTTTGAGTGAAATGTACCTGTTCACTCAAACGTGAGTTATATTTCACTGATCTTGAGTGACTTTTCGCTCAACTTGAGTTAAAACCACACAAGTTCACTCAAGTTGAGTGGGATTAATTTCCACTCTTATGCCTGAGTAAATATCACTGAAGTTGAGTGCATTTAACTCAAATTGAGTGAAAGTAACTCAAGTTGAGTGAAAATCTCACTCAATTATTGAGTGGGATCAATTTCCACTCTCACTTGTGTGACATTTCATTCAACTTTTTTAGAGAGTAGCCTATGTTTATGCATACTATGATTTTTTTTAACTTGGTCCTAATGCTGTTATATGAATTAGATCCTTGAATTATGGACGCGGAAATTCTTTAATGGACGACGGCTGAATATTGAATCACGGACGGGACGCTTGTATCTATTGCAAGAGAAGAGGTAAATAATGACACTGATTCAAAGACATGATGATATTCGGATAGACAAATTCGCACCAACGACGAATATTCAATTAAAAATGCCCCTTTTTAGTTTAGAGTGTAATATGTAGCCGCCAAAGATTATGTGTGGTACGATCATTTCCTGCTATCAGTGTGTAATATTCCACCGGCCTTGCGAATCTTAGAATCGGTGTGTTAAATTTATCGTCAAAATTACTAGCGGACGCTAATATTGCAATCATGTAAGTATTGGGCATTTGTCCTTATGTCATATAATTTGGAAGCGGTCACTATTAGAACTCCGGCATCATTTTTCACAGTAACTGGTAGGTTGCCTTTAATTTGCATCTGTACATGTATATGGCGAGATTCTGCTGGTCGATTGTTAGACCTTGAAGCTTACCGTCTGTACAAATCATTATGTTTTCAGTTACAAGGTGGAGAATGAAGCGCTTAGTCAGCGTCGGACCTCACAGACATCGGTTATGAATAAGAACTTTTATTCTACTAATATTTTCCCCGTTTAGGCCTGCACAATGGCACACCTGCCAAACTTCTTGCGCTATCTCCGGAACAAAAAAAATGGAGAGCTGAAACTCCGTGACTTTATAGTTTATCATATTGGGGTCATTTTGAGCCTATTTGTCCCACGAGCAGAGGATCATGGGTAAATTCAAGATGGCCGGGATGTGGGGTAGCAGGAAAGTTATTTTTTTCGTCATATTTCTTCAAAATTTCTGCTTTTCCGCGATTAAAAGTGGGCAAAAACTATTTTATTTCACGTCACTTTAACATTTACTAATTTATCATGCAGTTTTTACTGAGAAATTGCATAAATAAAAAAATTCGGAAAATCTGACCGAAAAATCAACAAAAAACGCCGTTTTGGAAAATGACGTCAGTGTGACGGCCATCTTGGATTTTGTTACATTTCCTGGTAGAGCTTGATCAAAGGGTATGTTGTGGTAACTTTCTGCTCCCTAGTTCAAGGAGTAAAAAAAAATAATTAGGGGGGGGCATTTCGGCCCCCACCCAGACCAGGACAGGTCCCAAAAATCCCAGGCCTGATAGGGTTATCTGATGGTCACAAATGTCATCATCTTCTATCAGAGGGCTATTACATCATGGCTCTGGCATATCGGTATTAAATACCGCCCAAACTGTTGCTAGGGACATCAACTAGAAAAGTGAACTAAAAATTATCACAGAGATAATTTTTGGTTCTTGGGATGCATTATGTATCAGGATATTAGCATCTGAGGTCATGTGACTTCTTGTCAGTACACCGGCATCTTTTTCCACCATTATAATTGTATGTTGTGTTCTACTGACTACATCCACAGAGAAGTCAATGTGAACGATAAAAATAATGGTGGGTAGTGTATTTGTAGTCGTTGAGTGAGTGAGTGAGTGAATAGGATTTAACGTCGCTTTCAACATTATTTTAGTCAGATCGCGACGAACCAACTACACTGAGCATCACCCAGCCAAGTGATGTGAGAGTGCACTAATATACAGGAATTTTGTAAAACAAATTCCAAATATGGGAAATGATAATAATGGAACAATATAGCATGCCGCATATAGTATTGTCTCTGGCAGATAGTGGGCTTTTTTGTCGATACCATAGGAAGCATTCGAAACCCAATTATTAAACGATTCTGAATCTCTCGTGAATTCTGCGGACTCTCGACTGATTTCTCGGCGTTAAGTTTAACCCTCACCTTGATATTCAGGATTTATCAGTCCAGGTTCCGTATCACTCTTGCTGAGATGATTGCTTCAATGTATCTGTATCTTCGTCAAAAGAAATATGACCGATCCGGAATGTTGATCAAATTGATGTCAAATCCTGAGTATGATATGAAGTCGATAGTTTTACCGGATTTGGAACGATATTGTAGTGATTCTATGCATTGATATATTTTTATGTGGATTCTGCAGTGCTCAATATCTATCTTTTCCTCTTATATTTTCATACTGTTCAGGATTGTTGTCACCTTAGAACTGTATCATGTCTTAAAATATCTTAGAGCATCTCAGAAAAAGGAAAAATAACACACAATATAATTTGGGGTGTCTTGATGAACATTAAAGCAAATCTAGTCAATATTCGGATAATTACGTTTTTGAACAGCTTCAGGACAATTTTAAGTACCCATCTCATTTTTGATGAAAAATTCCTTCAAAACTCCACTTCAGTAAGATTTAAGAACTATCAAGAAGTTTTGGGGAACGATTTTTCCTCATAACTCTGGACACCATAGGTATGCCAAGTTGATATGACCCACAGTCTCTTCGCAAAACTTGGTATCTATGGTAAATTATTTCAAACTAATTACCAGAAGGGCTCATTATATCTCACTATCAAACTCTTTTTGAAGGTATTTTTTGAAAAATGTTTTCAATGATCGGTTTATTAGAATATTCAATTGATTTGCAATAATGCTGCACGAAAGCAACCTCAAGAATATGTGTGTGACTTTTCAGGTAGCTGTGATTTGTTAAATTCGATATACTGGGATATTTTAGGACGACAAAAATCATGCTACTACAGCAATTTTCCCTTACAAAATAGAGTGCCAATCGTGTAGCTAACGCTCATCAGCAATAGAAATGCTGACTGGATTAGCTCGTTGCCCACTTGATACTTCTATAGAGATATCGGGCAATAAACTAAGCATCTTATAATATGTTGACTGGTCCGCAACGGAGTAATTGATTAACCATCTGTCATACAAGAAAAATGTCAAACGTGTAAATATAAAATTAGCGCGTCCATGTTGCTATGGCTGCACAAATGTACTGACACACATTTCTAATTTAGTAGATTTAGTAATTCATCAGATGAAAGCTGTAATGTCGAATTAACAAGTCGGACAATTGACGTGTCAATACTGTTACAGATTATCTCCATTTCACCCACCCGCACAAGATCTAAATATGTCTAGACCTGCAAAAGAGAAGCTTTGTGTAGTGTCTCAACATCACCACTTATAAAACCATTACCGTATCAAAATATATTTGAAAACAAAAGTATCGACTTCTACATAAGCTTGGTCGCTGTGACTCTTTTACAGATTGATGGGGGAACTGAACAGTCTACCAGCGATCTACCTGCTACTGTTAATAGTCACAGCGACGTAAATTCCATGAATCATTATAATAACATCAAGTACAATCGATTGACATCAGGGCGTAATTAAGTGTAATTTAGATGTACCTGGAAAAGTAAAGCTTGGTGAAATTGTGGTTACTGATACAGCAGATACTACTAATACAGCTACACCTTGTACACATTTCTATAATAATTTCAGCAAGGTGGACTTGTCTTGACGAATTGTACTCTCAAATTAAGATTTTCTGAGCCTATTAAACAAAAAATAACGGCGATGGAAAAGAATGCCGACGTACTGACAAGAAGTCATATGATCTCACATGCAAATGTAATAACTGCATATTTAACCCTATCTGGCCTGGGGGAGGGCGGAAAGTGCCCCCCTAGTGAACTTTTCGTTGCTGCTCCGAAACGGCAAAGCCGAGGAGGCTGAAACTTAGTGACTTTAAAGCTTATCTTATTGGGGTCATTTAGAGCCTACTTTCATATACCCCCGGGCAGAGGATCATGGGTAAATTCAAAATGGCGACCGTGTGTTATCCGCGAAAGTCGTGTTTTTCAATCTTTTCGCGCGATTTCTTCACATTTTCTTGCCTAAAAGGCCTTGAAAGTATTTTATTTATGCAAAACTAATTATTCTATATTTTATTTGATTTCTTCGAGAGAAAAATCGGAAAAATGAAAATTCGAAAAATCGACCCCCAAAAAGGCCGAAAAATGGCTTCCGAGAAGATTACGTCACTGTGACGTCATCATGGCGGCCATCTTGGATTTTTTTACATTTCCCGGTAGAGCTTGAACCCAAGATACTGTGTGGGAAGTTTCAGCGCTCTAGCCTTAGTGATAGAGAAGATATATAGCTCCCACTAGGCTGCGATACACCCCAAATCGCCCAGGCCAAATAGGGTTAAAAAGAAAATCCATACAACAAAAGAGCGATTTCTCCTCAAAGGCGCCTGAACTCAGTAATATCGACAGAACATGAGCATATCTAGCGAGTCCATTTTACCGGACACCATGTCTTGTCATCGAATGAGTGAAGCTCGAATGTGGTCAATTATAAACTTGGATGCCTAATTTACGACTATGAAAAATAATGTTTAAAAATAGCCATAATTTTTGAGTGAGTGAAAGAAATAGAACTGGAAAATTATATCAGTGCGTTTCCCTTATATGTGTTGTAATTTTATTGGTTTTCATTTCTCTCTGTCTTGCAATCTTATTGAAATGCATTGTCGATGAAAGTCAATCATGAAACATCGTAAAATTTATATTTACCTGAATGATATACCGATCTTGTACGGTCAAAAAAAAATCGTCACAAAAATAGCTTGTGATGAGATCGCTTGAACGTTTGAGGGAAATTTTATTTGTTTGGATTTTATGGAACTTTGATCCATCTTATCAATGAATGGAAAGGTACCATGACATCTGATGTACCCAACCTGCAACACACAGGCCATCAAAATAATCATTATTAAGCTAGTGAAAGCTGCTAAACGCTCAAACTCCGAAAAGCGTCTGTCAGCTGTTGAACATCCTTTTAAGCTTTATTTTTTTTGAAATTTTAAGAGCGTATATATCGCTCCACCATTAACCTCATGTTTCCTCAGAAAATTATCTTCGAACATGAATGACCCCTCAGCCTTAAAAGCCTTGTTTGTATAAACGATTGATTGAAAGATAGTGATGTTGAGCTTTAGGAATCAGCCTTAGCAGAGATACATGCATGTACCAAATAAGTTCCAAACGTTCCAGTATACTCTTACGGCCTGGGCAAGTATGTATTCATGTAAAGGTCGGCGGAAAAGGACATTAACTCCGAAATTGGAGAGTTAATGCATATTCACACGGTACTAAGCCTTTGGAAGTTTTTCAGCATGTGCTAACCTCGACCAGAAAGAAATACATATTGGCGAACGTAGGTAGAGCACAATTAATGTGGCACAAATGATTAGGACGAGGTGAACAACTGTGCCATGCACATCTGCATGCATGTTCCATATACGTTTCAAAGTTGCCCATCAAGTAGTAACCGACATACGTGTCGAACAAGAAATTGTTGGTGGACAGAATAAAGGGTCATAATTCTGTGGGAGATGATAGAAAGGCGTAAAACCTAACAGAGCACATCGTCAAGATACTAAGCATTTACCTTGTCAGTTTCTAGTCAATGAGAGTCGAACAATATATGTAGCTGCATAACATATGGGTCAACTGAACTAGGCCAGACCTCATTCACACAGATTCTTACTCCACTGAAACGGATGTGAATGGATTTCAATTAGAACATCATTAGCAAATAAATACGATTTGTCCGGAATGCAGCTGACAAGATTTGATAAAAAAAGTATCTTCTTGAAATACAATAACGATTGATATGAAACCGATAATTCAGTCTTCGTAAAAATGGTTGACGCCAAGGAAAATATTCAATCTTGAATTCATAGATGTATTTCTCAGCAATTACATGGAGTCTTGAGAAGATTGTGCGGACAATTCATGAATCCGGAGGGAGTTTTTATTTATGTTGAGTTTTGATCTGCGGTCTGCCTGCGTCAGAACTCTTGTACTGTTCCGGCGCAATTGTCTACCACTATTCTATGCAAGATTCAGGAACATCAATGCAAATTTCTCTCAAAAGTTCTCTCTTGTAGAAAACCTTTATTATTTTTATTGCACACACATTTTGAATTGGTGTTGTCATACGAAATAGGTGTTTCGATTCCTCATGAGGAAATTCTTCTATGGACGACGGGTGAATATTGAATTTTGGAATATTGAAAGTTAGCCATCATCACTTGATGAAGAGACATGTGCGCTCGTTTGGCATTTACGTTCCCTGGATGGTGCCTAGATTACCCTTGGGTCAAGCTCTACCGAGATGGTCGCTTCGATGACGTCACAGAGACGTCATTTTTTTCAAAACATTTTTTGGTCGATTTTTCTTCCTTTTTCTTATTTATTTGTTTTATTCGCAACAACGGCCTGATAAATTAGTAAATAATAATCTGATGTGAAATAAAATTTTGGAGCAATATGATGAAAACATCATTTTTCTGGTACTCTCATGGGCGCCATTTTAAATTTACCCGTAATCCTCCGCTCGAGTGTTATACAAATAGGTTCAAAATGACTCCAATATGATAAAAACTACAACGTCAGTTTGAGTGTCAGCTCTCAAATATTCGTCGTTTCGGAGATGGTTGGAGTTGATGGCATACTTGACGCCCTGACATGATAGGGTTGATGATAGGTCACATGAGTTGAAGTATTGCTGGAGTTCGATGCATGTAATTTGCGAATCACAATAGATGAACAAAACAGGCTATTCTTTGGAAACACATGTATAATCCGAATGATAGGCACGTTTGCTCTGTCCAATGAACCAACCATGATGTGCATCTATTTACACATCTCATGTCTGAATATCTATGTCTCCATGGATATTATATTTTCATTTTCTCCGTGAAATCGGCTTATTATCAGTATATCGGGTAGACGGCACATAAAGCCCCTGTGAAACGCATCACTGAATAGTATGGTTCCGACACACGGTCTATGGGAAAACAGCAGACGAGCTGTCGAAAACTATCGATACGCCCCAGGGGAAGTGGATCGCAATCGAGACTGTATCTTATTAGCAAGAAAACAAAAGATCAGCTTTGAAGTACTGATGGCAACATATCTACGTGACTATCGTAGAGTCGCATGGGACTGAGATCAACTGATTGTGTAGTAGGAGACTGATAAGCAAGTTCGACTCGGGCTAACATTCATCTGAGCATCAGACTGACGTATCAATGAATTGTTCCGTGAAATGTCTTGTAAAGCACTGTCCGTGCAATGTGACATATATAACAAGAACGACAACGACTGTAGAGGTTATCGACAGGTTGAATGTTGTTGTTTAGGATTTACGATGTTGTCGCGCATGTGACCCCTTCGCGCGCTCCAGCCAAAGAACGATGTACGACTCATTAGGTACCAAAAAAGGTAAGCATAGTAGCTCTGATATACGTTAGTATTTTCATCACACCTGGATTAACAGATGACTTAAATCAACACTATGTTAATACCTCGCTCGCCACATTTACTTTACGTGAGGAATGGATGATGTAGTCATCGATATATAAACATTCATTTGTATGCGGAAAACGTATATAGTCCTGATCCCGTGAGGGAATGAGTGGCTTCGGTGGAGATTCTAGAGAAATTCCAATGTATAATGGTTAGCTTTGAAAGGAACAAACGGAGAGCTCCATTTTGTTCTAGACCGCGGATATGCTCACCGCTGAACATGATCCAGTCTTAAATTCTAATGTGTTTATATACTGTTTATTTACCTAGAGGAAATACCGATCATTTAGTGTATACCTTCTTAAACGGTAGCTTGGTGCGAGATTGTTTAGAACTTCTGAGGGAAATTGTTAATTTTTCCGTTTGGATAAATGATAACTCAAATACAGATAGTAATCGTTGACAAGCCACTGCGATGAATATGTCAGAACTGTTCCATCCAGGTACTAATTATTATTATAATTATTGAAATGAAATGATAATTTTTAACCTATCAAATCTGTGCTTCCGTTGCTAGATGATTGAATGAGCATTGGCTGTCCGTGAATATTTTTAGGGAAGATATATGACATTTATTTCTTTTTTTCTTGAGAGGAATAATAAGAAAGAATGACGTAGATTGACCATAATCAGTTTGAGTCAGCTCGCATATAAGTGTCTCTGCCTCCGGCGATATGCAAGATGAGTATACATATGACGATTCAAATTGACTCGAGTGAATGGATATTGAAATATTTGTTCACTTTTCCATCAGTATATACTCGAGGATGACAGTCAGATCTGCTTGATCAATAAATGCTCGCTCCCAGAAAATTGATCGAAGGGATGGGTCTTTGAAATAATGAACTAATAATACAGAATGAGAGTACAGGCTATTTAGTGTAATTGGGTGCTAATTTGGGGTGTTAATTAATTTGTAATTAACCTAATTCACATAATTGGTGCTAATTTGTGGCAAGCGTTAAATCCAACTTTCAATATTCACTCGTCGTCCATGAAAGAATATCCTCGTCGATCATCGAATGATCATATGCGTGATCAGGTGTAGGAGATTCAACCTTACCCAATATAATGGTTTACATCTCCGTGGTGTCCAAATGAAAGGGCACAATCAAAGCGTGACTTAGATACATATTCTGGAAACGACTTGGAAATTCCTTTGAACAAAGAATAATGGTCAGTAATTATGAATCATCATGTCTTGTTGATCGCTTCTCTCTTTTAATTCATACACAATTGGAAATGGTGCTAACTGTTGTACAAAATAGTTATTTCGATAACTAACGCGGATATTCTATTATGGACGACGGCTGAATATTGATTGTCGGATGTGACGTACGACATCAATATTTCAGTGGCGAGAGATTATTACTTTGATTGAAGGTATTCATTCAAATTAAAGGTATTTAATGCAGCGTTCATGGTTTCTGGTGACCAGATAGTATGTAGCGATATACACTCATCCAGATCTTGTACTAGCTTGTAGCTATGTATTAGCTTGTAGCTAGTGGAAATTTCCCTTTAGGTCAGTCGGTAAAGCACGGGATACGTAAGCGAGAGATCGAGTGATTCTGGTTGGGCTTCTCCGCGTTTTTTACAAGTACACTGTTACGGAGAAAATGGTATGATATCACTCTTTTGTGAGCATGATATTCGCTATTCGCAACAAAAGAACAGTTCGGGTAGTATGATGCCAGTCTGTGAAAAAATTGCCAAAGTTAAAAATGTTGGAAGGATAGTAGTGATGAACCCGTTTTGTGGATACAATGGTCGTATTTCCAAGGGTTCCATCAGCTATTAAGGGGAAAATGTATACGCGATATGCAGTCATTTCTGGAATAGCACCATTTCTGAAGGGGTAACTACTAAGTCGAATTGTAGTCTGCCACTTGACGTGCGACTTATTCACGTATTTCCATGTGTAGCCTTTTAAATTTATACAGCATTGAAAAAGGTCACCCCTATAATGCATTTCAATGGATATTAATTGTGCGCCTCCTTTTGCTGACCTGTATCTGTTATCTTATGAACACTACTATATACAGACGCTTTAAAAAACTTTCAAAGCCCATTCCTTCTCATTCAACTAACGCTATATAGACTACCTTCTCACTGGGGATAATCGCTATATAAAAAACGCAATGAAGAATGTATCACTGGATCTTCACTGGATTTGAATGAAACTACAGATAGCCCAAACGGCACGTCATATTTTGATCCATATATCTATGAAAATGAATCCGGCCGTCTCTCTCGTCGACCTTACAAAAAAAGAGATAATTACAATTTCGACATTGTAAAGTATCCCTATCTGGACTGTAATATTCCAGTGGGACCTGCATATGGCGTATATACGTCTCGTATACATAGTAGCATTTGCTAGATCCCGTGTTAAATGTGACGATTATAAAATCAACGCCACAAAACATTGCTTAAACTTATAAAACAGGGCTATAGCACCAAGCGCCTCCACTCAAATTTACTCAAATTTGGCGATACATATTGCATACTGATAGCAAATTACGAGCGTAGCGTGCACTGGTGTTTCGTTTCCTAATTTGTACATAATTCCGTTTAACCCGGAGCTAGGGGCCGCATGAATCCATGTATTACAAGATCCGCATAATGTTCATACGAACAGTCACAATCAAAGCGTGGCCGAGATACATACCACTCCAGATAACGACTTTACAACGAAAATCATATGGATTAAGAATACAGATCAGAAATACAGGTTTGGTATTTTTGGAACAGCACGGCATCCTTGAAAACTGTTTACCGTTTTTCTCTTGCAAGAAAATAGCCTATTTTTATGTATACTATAATTTATAATTTAAATTTGATGCTAATGCTATTATATGATTTAAGTTTTGGGTTATGGACGCGGAAATTCTATAATAGACGACGACTGAATATTGAGTGACGGACAAGACGCTTGTAAAGGAGCCAAATGCGAAAATAGCGATTTCGTACTGAATGTCAAAACTCGATAGCTAGATAATACCGTGGAGGTCGTTCCTTTACGCCATTATAATATTCAGTCGATACTAATTATATTACTAATCTATTTGGGGCAATTGGTTGACCGAGCACGTAATTAAATATCAAATACAATTAATTTATTTACGGAGATTAAGTGGATTTAAAATACCAGAGTATAGAATCTTGACTGTGGTAGATTATTATTTCTAATCTAGATTAAGGGGAATACTGGCAATGCGTGTCGCGAAATCAAATCGAGAGGTGGGCTTATTCAGCTTTTTGTCATGTCGTAATATTAATCACAATCGACATAGTCAGATGTGGGTTCCTCATGAAGCATTGGTGCTTGATGTTTTGACTTTTTTCGAGTCCCGATGTTTGGAATACTATTCCATTGAATTTGGTTGGTCAAATGACCATATGACTCCATAGGAAAGCTTCTCTCTTCACCTCACATTCAAATCCGAGAATATGGAGGATTCTTGGACGTAACCTTAGTATCTCAACAGCGCTTTTATTGCGCCTGTTCATGTGGATACTAAGAAGTATCCACACGGCCCATAGTACCGTCCAAAGCGTAATTAGATATGCTAGCTCAGAAGCTGTGATGACAGATCATATAAAAATATAACTCATATGATGTGAATGAAAGACGTCGGATGGAACAAGCGCCCCAACTATGGGAAAACTTGGTAAATACAAGAATACCCAGAAGAAGTAACCTAATTCTCGACGTCGTACGGATCAAATTTCCAGCCAAACAATAAACCTACATATATTGACCGAATGACATGTACAGAGGGCGGGCCTCGGGACTAACAGTCCACCAAAAGAATCCTACCATATACAGGTAATAAATTGTAGTGATATGCAAGAGGTGGGAAAAAATAACAACGTCTGGCGACCAGACATGGCATACCTGGCAACCAGCATTAATTAATTGCGCACGATATACGGTGATAATTGTGGAATTAACTAAGGCACGAGAAACCTCAATGCATTTCTTTTGTTTGATATATCTTCTCGTGACGTGCAACAATCACCGGGTAGCGGGGGTTCATTACAATGTTTCCCTGTCAACTAACTTGGTAATTTTTATATGTAAGGAGTCTAAGGCCCTTGCAGAGAAATTAGTTAATAAATGCTCATTTCAGAAAATAAGTTCAAATAAAAGCAAGCACTCCTATTATGCATGGATATACCGGGTATCTGCTTGAATATGATCTGCACAATGCTGTGTGAAATACAATTATATATTTTCTGGAAGGTCATTACTTCATAATTTATTCTGTGATAACCTTATATATTAGGACCTCTGAATGTGCCCTTGAAAGAAACATCTGCCTTTGACCCCATATCCATAAATGGCATCATCCAGTTTTGTCTCATGAGCTATTTTTATTCAGTTGAACATAATAGTTGCATTCAATTCCAGACAATTGATTGAAGGGTCCTGTTTTGAAGGTACATGTGTTGGTTATATCACACATATAAATGTTCAGGAAGACCGCTTTCCTTCCTACCAGCCCTCCCCCCCATCCCCCTAAATATAAAAATTACTAGGTACTCGTTTTGCCAGTATATCCTGCATGTGTGTAACTCAAGTCATTATTTTCAGACATTGTTTGATATATTCTGTTTATTAACATAGACGATGTTGTGAAATAAATTCTGCTCTGGTAATCCAGCCTATAATAATGGGGAATAATGTTCACAACGTTGCCATTTTGAGCCATTTTTTTTAAAACAACAACAGTGAGTTCACAAAGGTCTTGAAGGATTATTAAACGATAAGGGATTAACTGGTGAATAGTCAAGTGTTAAGTGAATTTGAGAAATTGTTAAATTTTAATTTAAAAAATTGCATTGTGACCAAAACTAGAAAGCGAGAAGAATTTTAAATTATAATAGTCAAGATTGTTATCATTTTTCCCCATTCTTCATTTTAACACCAACAGTTTTATCCTGTCCAAAACTAGAAAGCGAGAATTTAAAATTATAATTATCATTTCCTCAATTTTTCATTGGCATATACAATTAAATTTATATGCTGAAGAGCTTTGTCCAGAATTGAAATAAGCCAAAGGGCTAATGTCCTGAAGGCTTTTGTCGGCGCTCCGTCGAGGATCCCAATGATAATCACTGATCTTATAACATTGTATATCACGAATGAATCATTATAAAAACGAATTTCTACAAAAGGGTTCTATACCTTCTCGAACTTCAATCTCGCTTCAACGGTAGCGAAGCCGAAAAACACATCAACAGATCTATGAGTTAAGCAGCTCAAAATGTCAAGACCATAGTCGTTAACAAAAGCTGTTCCTGAGTTAAAATGGCGCAAATCAATTAAACCACGCGGCAAACTAACTATCCTCAATCAATAAGTGTCTATTCAATGTTTGTTGGTCCGGCTAATAAATATGCGAAATCATACGAAAAGTTCAACCGAAAAGTGTCTCAAAGCTTCAGGGCCCGTACTGGACATTTTCTTCCTCCATATTCATGAAAGATGCGTTCGATCTTCTCGGCCGTACCACTTGTACAAGAAATAGCAATTATGGCGGGTTTCTTAGCCAATTTTTGTTTTCATGGTCTCAATTTCAATACCATTGCAGCCCCGATACTCATATTTTCGTAGGGCTCATTGACGTTGATCGCGGTTGTATTCTTCCACGGGTTATTCGTCCTCTTCAACGTTATTCTCAACCCTTTGTACCTAAAACCCCGAGTTTATATGCCAACATGTGGCATGTTTCAAGCAACAGGTTTGGGTTTCGGTATACTGCAGTATATCTCAAGCAGTTTACTATATTATGAATGCAATATTTTTACATGAAAGTGATACCATATGTATGAACAATCAAGAAAACACAGAACAGTTTCTCGTGGCACAGAAACGGTCAACGTTTTAATGGGCAAGTGTATCGAACATTTTTTTCTAGCAACAGCACATAAATGAGAACCTATAGCAATATTCTCATCGGAGGATATTGTTACACCAAATACTTCTTTATTCAATTTTCACATTGACTGTGGGGAAAAATAAGTGCAGTGGAGAACCATTGACAGCTCTGTGTGAAAATAGATTCACCATTTTGTAGACTGAGCTAATACAGGCAAACGCCAGTTTTCTGTGTGTGTATTTTACCGGGTTACAGTCTTTGTTTGACAAATCCTGAAAACCAAATGAATCTAATAAGGCAACCAACCAAAAGACGAGGAAGCACTGAAATCAAGTCTATAAGTTTTCTCATGTATATTGATTGATAACAATATATTGGAGAAAATGTTTTTTTTTAACACACCTGTCACCTGTATGCCTTTGAGTGATTAGAATTGAGTTTCCGCTCTATGTGTCACAGGTAACATTTGCTACCCCTGCTCCTTCATGAATATTCGTGGGGTATTGGTTAATCAAGTGTGAGTGAGTAGTAGGGTTGAACGTCGTGTTCAACCTTGTTTCAGTCATATCACGACGGTGCCTACATGTGCCAGAACACGAGATTGCTCACAGTGCCTATTACCCTGGACACTGATCAGCCCAGCCAGTACAGCAAACGGTCACTCATCCAAGTCTTGACCGAGCTTAACGTAAATGAGATTACGCGTCATCCCAACAGAACAAGCCAATCAGCTAGTAATCAGATCATCCGTATTTGTATTATCAGATTCCAGTTGATTGAAATGATCGATTGGAATGCTTTGGTCGAATGGTCGTTTCATGTTGTTTAAGTTCAAATCCCTATTTCGTTCCCGTAGTCTGTTTGTAATTTACAGTTTAAAATCAAAACATGTCAACAAATGCATGCCATGTTTGGCGTTGCTCTTAAATGTTTAATTGTAAATTCCTTCAAAATTCATTTCATATAGAGTAATTTATCATTTCGTTCAGCGTAATGTTAAATTCTCTATTCCACCAAACTGTTTTATTCTGTTTTATTGTTTTTCAAAACAATATTCGATGCTTTGGTGTTGTATTATCTGGATATAGTATTATGAAAGATATGTAATTTGCATTTTAGATAATTTAACCAGAGACCCGGACCACCATGTAGCATCTTTCGGACCAAGTTGTGCTTACTTTTAACTATATTTCATGAAAAAAACCCCTAAACTCACATTTTTGAAAACCGCCTATCACAACTACAAATTTCAGGAATACCTATCCTGTATACAAAACAGTAAACATGTACACACTAATTGTAGTTATACGAGTGATAATTTCCATGCACGACTTTCCAATTTCAATCAGGTATACAATAATTTACATAAATATACCAGCTAGCCTTTATTGCATGAGAAGCGGTCAACAGTTTCAACGATACTTGAAAGACATCGTGATATTCTGATGATGGTCAAATCCGCATCACTGGCGAAGGACAGTCCCGAGATAGAACTCTTTAGCAATGAAAGAGGCGAAACGACGTTATTGGTCACGTGATTCCGGGTCAAGGTTAGGCACCGGACAATGCTTTAACATTGGTTATACCACAACAATCGGAAAATAAGTATCATTGTAGCTTTCAAAATACTGAAAATCCAAACAGCTTTCAAGATGTCATTGTCCCGGAATTAAATAGGCGTGTACAAACAGAAGTCATCGCCTGTAAAACTAATGACGGAGAGAAATGTTCGCTCAATCGGCATTCGTCGTCTTTACGACAATTTCGACTTCGTTAAATATCCTTTTCTGGATAGTAATATCTCAGTGTGGCCTTCATAAGGCGTACACATATTTGCTGGATACTGTGCAACATTTGACGATTTTAATCAGCGTCGTTAAACATTATTGCAAAAACGAAAATGTAAACATGGTTATAATACCACGTACCTCGACTCAATGTTTCTCGAAATTTGGCGATGCATGTCGCATGCTGATCACAAACTACGAGCGTAACGTGTGAGATCTATATCGTTACGTTTCGTAACATTAAGTCCGCTTAACCCAGGACTTGGACCGTATGACCCCATATGCTTCAAGATCCCCACCGTGTTCTTGGGAATAGACACAATCAACCGTGACTGAGATGCATCAGTCTCTAAATAACGACTTTACATCGAATATCATATGGATTAAGAATATTGGTCAGCGATACGGATTTGATATTTTTGGAACATCACCATGACCTGCCGGCATCATTGAAATCTGTTGACGGGGTCTCTGTTGTAGGAAACTAACCTATGTTTATATATACTAAGATTGCTTTTTTAACATGTGTGCTAATGCTGTTACATTAACTAGGTCTAAAGATTATGAACGCGGCAATTACTTAATGGGTGGCAGCTGAATATTGTATGACGGACTAGACGCTTGTATTTGGCGTTCCCTAGATTGAGCCTAGGTTAACCCTACCAGGCCTGCATGGGAGACATTATAGCCAAACCGAACTTTCTGGTACACTTTCTACCCTATCTGAGGAACGACAAGAAATTGATAGCTGACACTCTGTGATTTTATTCTTTGTTGTAATTGGTCATTTTGAGCCTATTTGCTTGATCCCCGGAGCAGAGGATCATGGGCAAATTCAAAATGGCGGCCATGTGGGGTCCAAGAAAAGTTATGGTATCCTTTATTTTTTCTTCGAAATTCCTGCTTTTCTGAAGCGAAAGTCGGAAACACGATTATATCTCACATCAGATTATTTATTATTTACCAATTTATCAAACAGTTTCTGTGGGAAAGCATATAAATATAAAAACTGAAAAATCTGACCAAACAATTACCCCAAAAATGTGTTTTTTTTAAATGACATCACTGTGACATCATCAAAGCGGTCATATTGGTTTTATTTTTTACATTTTCTGGTAGAGACTGATCCAAGGGTATACTGTGGTAAATCTCAGTTTCCTAGCTTAAAGGATAAGAAAAACATTTAGGGAGACCGCAATGCCCGTTGACAGGTCCTAAAATTCCATGTGAGGAAGGGTTAATGATCGGTCATATGTGTTGATGAAACAGTTCAGATGAATGTAGATTATGGATCAAGTGTGAACAACAAATAGGTTCTTCTTTGGAAAGCCACGTATAATCAGAAAGATAGGCACATATTCACAACAATTCGCCAGAATGACTTTTATCCTTCCAATGAACCAATCAGGCTCTTAAAGACAGTATTACTGGATTATGACAATTCTATTTCGACTTTAAAGATTTGTCTCCTCTGTACATATATTCACAAACAGACACAAACACGTCATGTCTGAATATTTATATTTCCATGGATATAATATTTTCATGTTCAGTTTGGAATCGTCCTATCGGAGAGTTGACATACATATAAAGCCCATATGAAACGCGCCACTGACTAGAACGCTAGTGGTATGTTTCCGACACACGGCCTATCAGAAGACAGCAGACAAGCTGTGGAAGACTATCGAAGTGTCCCAGAGGAAGCGGATCGATTGATTCGATATGGAGACTGTGTATTATCAGCAAGAAAACAGCAGACAAGCCGTCAAGTACTGACTGGAACATACCTACGAGACTAACGAAGAGTCGCAGGGGACTGAGATAGATTGGTCGCGTAGGTTGAGGCTGATAAGCAAATTCGAGTCCGGTTAACATTCATACGTGCGTCAGTCGGACGTACCAAGGAATTGTTCGGTAAAAGTTTCCGGTAAAACATTGTCTATGCAATGTGACTTCTATAAGAAGAACGCCAACTGCTGTAGCGGTTATCAACCAGATTCATGTTATCCTTTAGGATTTACGATGTCGGTGTGCATGCTTTCCCCTTCCCGCCCTCCAATAACGATGTAATAAGACAAAGTATGTACCACAGAGGTAAGCGTATTGTTTCCTTTCTACGTTAGTTACTTTCCTGATTGAGTATCTGGTTCACCACATTTACTTTACGCGGGCAATGGATGATGTTGAGCATTGATCTATAAACATTTTGTTTGTATGCGGAAAACGTATATATTCCTATCTTGTGACCCTGTCAGACACATTCAAAATAATGACTAGCTTTGAGAAGAACGAACGGATATAGCTCCATGTCGTTCTTTTTCACCACTGAAAATTCTTATGCTACAACAATTTTATATACTGATTATTTTCATAAAAATACCTTGATCTTGTATTTTTTATCAAACAGTAGCCTGGCGTGAGATTGTTTTGAACTTCCGAGAGAAATGCTTAATTAATTCGATTGGATATATGATAACTAAACTTCCGATATTAACCTATTGCGAAGAATAATATGTCAAAACTGCTTCGTACAGGTACTAGTTATATTGAAATAATTATTTTCAAGCTGTCAAAACCTTGATTCTATGGCTGAATTGAATGGACGTGAATGCATGTGGGCAGGAAATGTTACATTTGATTTTATTTTCTTCAAATGAATAATAAGAACGAATGATGTAGATTGACCAACATCATTTTGCGTCAGCTCGCATATAAATGTCTCTGCCTTCGGCGATATGCAACATGAGTATACATAGATTGATTGAAATTGACTCGAGTGAATGGATATTGAAATATTTGTAAACTTTTCCATCAGTATATATATTCGAGGATCACAGCCAGATCTGTCTGATCAATAAATGCTCGCTTACAGAAAATTGACCGAAGGGATGGTTCTTTGAAATAATGAACTAATAATACAAAAAGAAATCACAGGCTATTTAGTCCAATTGTGTGCTAATTTGGGGTGCTAATTTGTAATTAAGTTGATGCTGGGTCGACATCGGGCCTTACAGACTAGTCTTTTGTGTTAAATGCCGTCATTTTCATCTGACGACGATACAACTCACTAATCCCCAGTGTACGAGTTGTCACAGCGAAACAGCTCATCAATTACCAATATACGAGTTGTCAGAGCATTTCCATCATAGCTCTCTAGATTTGTATCTAATACCGCTTATGCCGATGCTAGAGGCCTTGTGGTCATATCATCCAAGTTGCCACATGAACAGGTACAATAAAAGCGTACCTGAGATACAACACATATCACGAATCGTTAGAATCGTGGTAAGTGCTTTAGAATAGGTTAACCGGAAGACTTTTCTGTGAAGTCATGTGGCTCTGTCAGTATGTCGGCACCTCTTCCCGCTTCCCTTATATGTGTTGTAATTAATTTGTGGCAAGCGTTAAATCCAAATTGACTCGAGCGGGTGGATATTGAAATTATATTATTTCACTTTTCCATCAATATACATTCGACGATGACAGCCTGATCGGGTTGATCAATGAATGCTCGCTTTCAGAAAATTTATTGAAGGGAAGATGCTTTGAAGTAGTTAACTAAATACACAAAATGAGACTTTATGCTAAATGGGTGCTAATTTGTGGCAAGCGACAGACCCGACAATCAATATTCAGCCGTCAACCATAAAAGAGTTTCTGTGTCAATAATGTAAAGACCAAATGATTGATGATATGGGTGATATACACGTGTATAATTCTGTCAGGTAGGGTATGTACGTATAGTAAAAGATGATTATTATCGTAGACAACTGAAAACCCTTGCAAAAAACGCATATTCCGTACTTTAGAAGACAGAGCCGCCTGCGACCGCAATATAATAGTTTACATTTCCAGGGTGTTTAATAAGAACATACAGCATGGCTGAGATGCATATTTTGGAAACGATTAGAAAATTCTCTCGGATAAAGAAGAATAATGGTCAGTGATTAGGATTTTATGTAAAGAACATCATCATGTCAAACTCTCTCTTGTGTTTTTATTATTCTTATTTCATAAACATTTGGACTTGGTGCTAACTGTCCTACGTGTACAACGTTGTTGTAGATTTTCATCGGACAAATCTGCGAAGTGACCATTGTCAGCCATGTTGCAGGCAGACGGTACAGTGACCACGTGATCATAATGTTGACTCCGGGCCACACGCGCTCCGCCCGACACATGGACAGCTGGGTCAGTGATTGAAAAATATTGACTCATGGTGGATCAATATTTCATCAATGAAATACCAGAAAACCCTCATGAATATTCAAGCGGTATAATAATAAAACCTGTTGACCGCTTCTCTCTTGCAGCAAGCTAGCCTAGTTTTATACACAATATGATTTATTTCTTGAAGTTGGGGCTAATGCTGTTATATGAATTAGATCTTGGATGCAAATCAACACAGGGACAACTTCTGATTTTTGTGATGTTTTGGAAATATGCAGCCAGTTTATTTGACTGTGGGGTAATATGACTTCTTATCAGTATTCGGAATCGCTTTCCACCACCTTTTATATGTTGCATTTAAGTTGGATTATGGACTCGAAAACTATTTGATGGACGACGGCTGAATAACGAATGACGGACTAGACGCTTGTATTCAGTATATCAACGAAGTCATGTTATTGTTGCAGGCTTGTTTCTCGTGATAGTTTTTACCCCTCGAGAAAAATTTTCCCGAAGGGTATTGTGGTCGTCAGCGTCGTCTGTCTGTCTGTCTGAACGTCTGTGTACACGATATCTCAAGAACGATTATAGTCAGGTTTTGTAAATTCAAATTACGTATGCATCTGGTGAATGGTCAGACGCCAATTGAAAATGACCGATCTTGACGTCTCTTTTCAAGGTCAAATTGCAGTTTGAATGCAGGTTTGATTCTGCTAGCACCATATCTCTTACAGTATTATAGCTAGCACTTGTAAATTTAGTTCATTGATGTACGTGTATCTGGTAGTTGACCAGTAGCCTAAAAGTTGAATCTGGCACTTGCACGGTATTTTTGTCACAGAATTTATGGAGTTAGTAAACTTGGATTGCCTGAGTATTGATTTGTTTCCGCAATGTTTAAAAGAACTCTCCATGTACATTGTACAAATTATGATCGACAAGTGCTTTACAGTAATTTGGGTTGTATGGAATAGAAAATGCTATTTGGTAATCATTTGGTAGTGTGATTATCTACACTGCTATTACCAGCTTGCCATCTGTAATACACACAATTCAGTATATTGTTATAGATACATGTAAACTGTAGCCTGAACACATATCCTATTTCACATTGGAACATTTTATCACAGACCACATCAGGCTTCAAATTCAGGTCAAATTTCCCAGTTCTGGTGAAATGTCCTGCATCAACCTATTAAAAGTCAGCATGGTGCAATTACAACACATATAAGGGAAGTGGGAAGAGGTGCCGACATACTGACTGCGTCACATGACTTCACAGAATAGTCTTCTGGATAACCTATTCTAAAGCACATACCAAGAATCTAACGATTCGTGATATGTGTTGTATCTCAGGTACGCTTTTATTGTACCTGTTCATGTGGCAACTTGGATGATATGACCACACAGCCCCTAGCACCGGCATAAGCGGTATTAGATACAAATCTAGAGAGCTATGATGGAAATGCTCTGACAACTCGTATACTGGTAATTGGTGAGCTGTTTCGCTGTGACAACTCGTACATTGGAGATTGGTGAGCTGTATCGTCGTCAGATGTAAATGACGGCAATTAACACAAAAGACTAGTCTGTAAGGCCCGATGTCGACCCAGCATCAACAGCAGAATGAAGTGGTATCATCCAACATATTATTAGTATGCGTGAGCTACAATAACCAAAGTTTACTGAGGGTACAACAAAGCCATTCGACATGCTACACAAGAAATTTAAATCAGTTTGTGTTGGGACATTTTGTGGGTATCATGTAAGTTACTTTACTTTCAATACTGTTTACTTATTTTACTTATTCACATCCCAGTACCATATTTTTTGTTGTTCAACAGATCAGTGTCTTTACTGGTTTTAATTGTTTAAGTGTTTGTGCTACTGATAGTAACACAGTACTGATATTGTAGAATTGGGTCTCAAACTAAAAGCTAGTGAACCATTTGGTAGTGTGAATTCAATTATTCCATGTTGAGTACAATTTGTTCACATGTATGGTGGAAAGTTTAGACTTTCAAATGAAAATGTGTTATTTTACATATTACATATTTCAACATGGTTGCAATTAAGTTATAATCAACGAAATTTCATGAAACTTATTGGATCTAAGTATACAACAAAATTAGCTTAAAAAGCCTTTTTGGTGCGAGGTGTTTTCTTTTGGGGGAAATCAAGTGTATGGAAACAGAGCCCAGATCTAGCATTGACTCAGCAATGGCATGTTTGAAGGGTCTTAATTTATTTCCTTCGGATAGAATTTAATTAGATAAAGTAACTTTGATCATGATGGGAAAATATGAGCACATACTTGAAGTTTTGCTTCAGTGCTGTACCTCTTGAATATTGAACTTTGGGATATATTTTAAACAAAAACATTGTATTTATAAACAAAATATGTCTAAATATTTATTGTTCTATTTCTGAACGGATATCTTGAGAAGCACCACACCTGGTGAGTCTCTGCGTGTGCCTGCGGCTAACAACGCCCCACACCAACACAGTGCTTTCACAACGTGCTTGAAAAGTGTCTAGATTTTGTGACACACCTGACAACCAGCATTCACTAATTCCGCACGGTATACGGTGATCATCGCGGAATAAACTCAGATACGAGCAAACTCACTCTATTTCCTTTGTCTGATCTATCAATTCGTGAAGTGCAACAATTACCATCTAGCTGGGGTTCATTACAATATGTTCCAGACGATGGGGCCTGTGATGATCAATCATCTGATAACATATAATATCAAGACCGGGCCAGTATAGAAATCAATTTCTACAAAAGGGTGCTATTCATTCACAAGCTATAATTTGCTTCAAGAGTGACTTCAAAAGGCCAGAGAGAGCTGTAGCTCAAAATGCCATGACCACATGTTATTTCACAAAAGTTGTTGGTTAACATACCGTTCCTTAATGAGTTAAAATAGGTTAACATTAGTGATGGCGTGTTGAGAGGGCATTGGTCATACAGATTTTCTGCTTCTATAAACGCACAACTCAAAGAATGACAAATTAATTTTGGCCTTTTGGATATAGCGAGGCTATATTTCTAATGTTGAGGCATCAGTCTATTTCCTTCAGCATGGTACCAACATTTTTACAGGAAAGGAATGCAGGAAGATATCTCTCCAAGATAAACCAATTCTGGTGAAACGTTTCCCCTCCCCTGTAAAATTAAGTGATGTGTTGTGATTCGCTTGAGTTCGTTCATTCTTGACATGCAGACCTCTTGTCAATACTACCACGCGGCAAATTAACTATCATCAGATAATAAGTGGTTATTCTAGCAAATAAATATTCGGAATCGCACGATAAGTTCAACCGAAGACACTAGCTAATGTGAAGAAATCTTGTTAGATACACAGTTCGGGAGTCCGTACTGGACATGGCCGCATTACGGCTTAAAATATGTTGCCGTTCCATAGTCCTGAAAGGTGTGCTTCATAATCTCGGCCGTATCACTTGTGCAATGAATAGTAATTGTGGCGTGCTTCTTAGCCAATTTTTGATTGCCGGGTCTTAACTTCTGCACCATTCCAGCCTCGATACTCACATCTTCGTAGAGCTCGTTCTGACGATGGTCGTGGTTGTGTTCTTCCTCACGTTCTTCGGCAAAGTTATTCTTAACCCGTTGTACCTACAGAGCCGATTTTATGAATCGAATACCAGGTCTAGCTGTGTTGGTTTTCAGCATACTGCAGTATATCGTAAGGAGTATGCAATAGTGTGAACGTAATAATATTAGTATGAAAATGATACACTAAGTATGACCAATGGAGAAAACGCGCCTCAGTTGCTTATGGCACATAAGCGATCAAAAGTTTTAGGGATGCAAGGGTACCGAAAAATTCTTGTAGCAGTTCGTTGGCTCAAAGTTTTCATCAGCAGGATAGAATAGGAAATTTGTACAAAACAGTAAACATGTACAAACTATTTGTATTTACACAAATGATAATTTCGACGAAAGATCGTCAAATTTGTATCAGATGAAATAATGTACATAAATACATAAATAGCCAGCCTTTATTGCAAGAAAAGCAGTCTACAGTGTCAACGATACTTGGAAGTTATCATGATATTCTGATGGTTCAATCCGCATCAGTGACCTTTTCACTAATTGAAAAGGTTTTTTATAGTGTAATGAATAATGTGTATATATGTAGTCGCCATAGACTGTGTGGTACGACCATTTTCTGCTATGAATGGGTGATATTTCCCCGGCCTTGCGAATCTTAGAATCGGTGTGTGATATTTATCATCAGAATAAAAAAAATCGGAATGCAATAGTGCTTCTTCGTATAACAGTTTCTGCAATCCGCTTGCTGATTGAAATGTCATATTCGAGATCGACATATTAACACTACTTCCGAATGTATTTAAGCTTTATGATCAAAAATATATGAGATGAAGGCATTTGTTACTGGAAGCAAACGCAGTATTAAACGGGTGAAGTTCATCCGCAAGTCATTTATGGATTATTTCATCCACTTAAAGTTTTCACTGACCTTAGTATGGCCTATGGTGTTCTGGTGTTCCAATGTAGCAGTGTGAGTTAGACGTAAGATTAAAAGAGTGCTGGGAAAGGATAACGGAATACTAACAAGAAGTCATATGACCCCACAGACAAATGTACTGACTGCATATTTCTAAAAATACCACAAGAACAGGAAGTGATCCCTGAGATGATTTGTATTCCAGCCACGCGTTCACTGTAGCTGTTCATGTGGACATCTTCAATGACATGACCAGGAGAGAGAGAGAATTAAGGTTCAATGTCGCCTTCAGCAATATTTCAGCTATATATCGATTATCAAATAAAACTCTGAGTACTCAAGCCAATAACTTAGTAATACAACGCGTTAAAACATACACACATTAAAACGTGTGCAGCAAATCGATTTCTCTCAAATGAGCCAAGATGCAATCCTCCCTCACCCGAGTAAAAAGATCTTCCAAAGTAGTCGCTCGATAAAAAGTGACCACACGGATTAGCACCGGCTTGAGTGTTATTGAATAGTATGACCACGTTTTTAATTCATCACGATTTGAATTAACCGTTTGCTTGAATAAAACTTAATATATGAAGTTTGTATTTGATAGAAGTTGCATTCATACAGCTGACATATTCGACATCTTCAATGACATAACCACACGGATTAGCACCGGCTTGAGTGGTATTGAATAGTATGACCATGTTTTTAATTCATCACGATTTGAATTAACCGTTTGATTGAATAAAACTTAATATATCATGTATATGAAGTTTGTATTTGATAGAAGTTGCATTCATATAGCTCACATATTCGGCACATGAGCATGAAACATTTTAGATGACTAAAATCAGTAATTATATTATTGCAGGGTCCGGATGATGGCATTGAGGAAGTTCCAACTCAATAAGATGTTATATCCTAGCCCAGTCGTTTTCGTTCGTTAGTATGCAGCCTGAAAATCTGGTGCAAGGCAATGGGAGTTCAAACTCGTCCGATGAGTGGGAATACTACTATCCGCAGTTACACACGTTTGGAAATCTTGTCCGGATTCTCCATGTTTATTTTACACCCGGAATAGCAGGACTGGGTCTCGTGGGAAACATAATCTCCTTCATTGTGTTCGTCGCCACGAGTTTACGGAGACTTCCGTCCAGCACCTACCTGGCCGCCCTGGCTTTCTCTGACACCGGTTTTCTAGTCGCACTTCTCATCACCTGGTTACAAAATGTGGATATACTGATTATCAACATGAATGGATGGTGTCAAATCGTAGTCTACCTGACGTACTGCTGTAGTTTTATGTCCGTGTGGTGTGTGGTACTCTTCATGTTTGAGCGGTATATCATTGTGTGTTATCCCCTCAAAGCACCGGCGATTTGTACTAAGAAGCGTTCCAATATTGCGGTGTCAGTGGTGGCCGTCATCTGTTTGCTAATGTATTCTCACGGCATCTGGACCTCTGTGGTGAAGTCATCGGTGTACGGTGATACGTGCCAGCCGTATGACGGTTACGAGAACCTCCTGTCTATCATCACGTACATCGATACTTTCGTCACTTTCATCATCCCCTTCGTCGTCATCCTCCTTCTCAACATCCGTGTGCTTGTAGAGATCAGCCGGTTTAACAGAAGGAATTTGATCATGCGCAGACGTCACACGGAAGACGATAGTAACACCTATCTGTCAGGTGTACAGTTGAAGCTGACAAAAACCTTGGTGATTGTTTCTAGTGCCTTCTTATTATTGAATCTGCCCAGTCATGCCATGCGTGTATATCTCATGGTGAGACCAGGGCCCATCGAGGATCCCACTAATATACTACTTGCTCAACATTTCTGTTTGTTCTTATACAATCTGAATTTCAGTATAAATTTTCCGTTATATAGTGCGTGTAGTACACTATTTCGCCGAGGATTATCGGAATTGCTGATGTTTCCAAAGGACAACTCTTGTATCTGTATGTTGGCATGTGTGTGTGGCCGCCAGAGGGCCAGCTCTCGCTTGTAGTATGATAAGGAACGGACAATACACCAACATTGAAAATAACAATTAGACGTCTTTCTGCTATAAAATTTTCGACCTGTGTGATTTTCTGCTATAAAATTTTCGACCTATGTGATTCCTGCCCATTCCTGCCAGTAATGCTAGTGAGGTTTTCATTATATGTACAGGCGAACTTCCATGGTTCCATAAGATGGCAAATGCAGGGAATGTAGCTTTCGACAACAATCTCGGTGAATAAATACCTGCGTACGATGTGGATCACTTTGTCAGAAGAATGTAATTGTTTATATATAAAATATATATTATGTTTTCGTCATCAGGTTAATATGAGTTCATAAAATTTTTACTTGGGCGTACATGAGATTTCAAACTACATTAGTTTGGAAAGTACTGCATGGACATACATGTATGTTAGCTGGGAAACAGTAGACACATTCAAGTTTTAATTTTTTTTAGTTTTGACAAAGATATTGATTTCTATCGCTCAAAATGTCATACTCTGTATGGCAGCACAACACGACGATTTTACAAGAAAATGATTTTTAGCATTTGCATATACTGCTGAATATTTGGTGCCAAATTCTGAGGGCGCAGGTCCCAGTTCCAGACGGGACCGGTCAACTATTTGTGCTTTGCCCAGAACGTGTCATCTTAAAATAAAGATATAAACAGTGATACAGTAAAACCTGGATACACCGACCTTGCACGGGACCGAAGAAATATGTCGGTTTTGACAGTGTGTCGGTTTTCTCAGGGTTGATGATTTTGGCGTCTGGCTGAGAGACGACAACAACAACGCTGAAGGAAGGAAGTAGGCTAATACGAGGACTGTGCTACAATACTTTTTATTCGACACACAAAATAAATAAATTATATGCAATACTATAAATGATGTTGATCGTTTATATTTACAATGCACATTTATGATGAAAATATATACAAGATGTTATGAAGGAAAGTCTATAAGATGACGCAACTGCGGTACAATGTAGGTCACGTAAGGTGTCGGGTCTATAGCACTCAAGTCAGCACAATGCGAAATATATAAATACGCCAAAACAATAATATAATGAACTTAAATATTTGAATACATGTAATAATTGTCAGTTGTAGCACTTTAATATTTAGTGAAAAACCTATCGAGCGTGGATTGCTCTTTCCTGCTCTGCTCCTTCACGATCATATCCTCTGTTATGCTCGTCATGGCCTGGATTTGCGCAAGGCGCAAACAAACACCTCGTGTAATTGACTGGTACATGTTTGGGCGTGCTGAATGTTCTAAGCGGATTATAGCCGAGTCGACGGCCGACCGACCGACCTCCTGGTGCGTGAGTTGTCAGTCGGTCGGATAGCATGCAGCGTCGGTGTTTTCAGGGCCAATTAACATTGTTTAGATAGGTTTGCATTTAAAAACCCGGTCGGTTCCGATGGGGACAGGTTCCGGTGTATTCAGGGTCTTGGTATAGGCAATTAACATTGGAGAAAAAGTGGACCGGAGAGTTTGGTCGGTGTTGACAAGGTTCCGGTGTTTCCAGTGGTCGGAGTTCTCAGGTTTCACTGTACTATATTCATTAATATGAACGGGGATAGCTTTTTCTCTAAAACTTGGCCCATGGGTTGAAATGAACTTAAATATACAAATATATAAACACGGTTTAATGAAATAAGTCGTTAAGAAGGATAAATGCGATACGAACATTCGTCCTTCTCAGGTTTAAAAATTCTGATTGCAACCATTTCATTTCATTAATATCTAAATGTACTAACAGTAAATGCATATTTTACCCTTGGAATATTCTGCGTTTAGAATGTCGCTTAGCTCGACAGATGTACATAGCAAGAGAATATGCATATGCACTTACATATTCCCTCTCAAAACCGTCAAACCATAGACCGATTGGTTTATTCGGTATTTGATTACAGCCTGATCGTTGTATAAGCGTGATGGGAATGAATTTGACTGACATGCTCTGTAATGCTCTAGAAGGGTCTGCAAATGTCGCAAATTACAAGCGTCTGATCCGTCATTCATTATTCAGCCGTCGTCCAGTAAAGAATATCCCCGTCCATAATCCAAAGACCTATTTCATGTTCCATATTAGCATTAGCGCCAAATTCAAAACGACAATCATAGTATACATAAACATAGTCCAGTTTGCTGCAAGATGCCGGCAAGACATCATGATGTTCCAAAAATATCAAATCCATATCGCTGATCAGTATTCGTATTCGTTGTAAACTCGTCATCTAGAATGATGTATCTCAGTCACGCTTTGATTGTGACTGTTCATATGAACATCATGAGGATCTTGAAGTACATGAGTTCATACGACCACTAGCTCCGGGTTAAGCAGAATCAGACAAGTTACGAAAGGTAAAGACAGATCTTGCACGCTACGCTCGTATTTGCTATCAACATGCGATATGTATCGCCAAATTTGAGAAACTTTGAGTGGTATAGCTCTGTTTTATAAGTTTCTGCAATAATGTTTTGTGACGCTGATTAAATGCGTCACACTTAACATCGGATCCAGCAAATTCTACTGGGCGAGATATGTATACGCCATATGCAGGTCCCACTGGAATATTAATTTCCAGAAAGTGATAGTTTACGATGTCGAAATTTCGTAATCATCTCTTTTATCATAAAGTCAACGAGAGAGAAAGCCCGCTCCATTTTTATACACGATAGATAAATATGTCGTGCCGTTAGGGCTATCTGCAGTTTCCTTCGAATCCAGTAAAGGGAGATAGATATGCTTCACTCTGTCATTTATTTAGCGATTATCCACAGCGAGGAGATCGTCTATATAGCATTTGGTGAATGAGAAGGAACAGGCTTTAAATTGATCGGTTTTTGAAAGCGCCTGCATATGAAAATTACCCAACATGTATCATTAGCGTCAACTCCTTTTGAAGCATATCTTCAGTCAAAACATTTTAGGTACCTGTTATTCTCGAAGGAGTTTTCCTCCCTCATCGTTATAGTATGAAGAATATAGTCATTGATTCATAACTCTCACGTGGAGTGGATGATGACTACATCGGGGTTCAAGTATATGGGTCAAATCCAACATTCAGTAGTCAGCCGTGAATTATATTCGCGTCCACAATCCAAGGGCCCTAGTCATAAGACAATGTTATAACCAAACGGTCGATCGAAATTATATATATTAAAACAATAATGTCCGTAAAGATGTACAGCGTGTAGCAAACTCCCAATAAACCCCCTTAGTTGATCAACCTCCAAATTATCGCGAATCAATCTCAAAAGTGACGCAGATTGAAAACCCCACAATCAATGTATAACAACACTTAGCTATATGTGCATTGTGGACTTCATTATCATGCAGCTGATGTCATGCTCCTTCTAACGACTGAACGGTTTTTCAGTGAAATCATTACGGAAATCCCTTGGAGTTTTCTTTTAACATATCTTGTGTGCTTTCTTACGCCTTTCAAAAATATTGATCATGGCGGTTTATTGATCTAAAAATAACAGCAGTGAATGCCAGACCCTCCAGACAGAGAGCCGTTTTCTATCATATCGTTTCCGAAATCTTCCCAAGCCATCTTTCATAGCATAATAAGAAGTGCTTCGCAATATCACTTTATCCACCGAAACCTACAGAAGCACCAATCTAACAGAACAGGTGCTTAATAAAACAATGTTCATAAAAGATAGTAGACCGACATTTTTTCCTACAGGACAACCTTTCCGTTTACACCGGTTGTAGTTTCGGGAACAATGAAATCCTCTATGGAGCCCGACGCCCAACATTAAAGTTTCTCCTTTCAGCTATATTGCTGTCCACTGATCCTACGTTGTCAATTAAACTGATGTCGTATTACATGAACGATGCCAGATTTTCAGGTAGTTGAAAAACATTAATTTGATTCCACCAATTAGTTGGCATGGGTGTGCAATGCATAATGGAGTTGGAGAAGGATGAAAGAACATCATGTTTCAACAGGTTAGAGAAAACTACCTCTCTAAAATGAAGGTAAAAAAGATCGTTTTCGCTTAATAACTTTTAATTTATTATTTATGTCCACGTTCGCGTATGGCGGGTGGCTCTTAGTTCGATAATTCTTGAATGTAATAGGCAAAAAGGACCAAATTTACCTTCAATTTAATTAGATAGTTCTCTCTAACCTATTCAAGTCTTTTATATTAGTATGAAGCTGCATTGATGTAGTTTATTCCCGTTTGCCGAGACTACAAATAACCTCGAGACAAGATGTGCAAACTAAGGTCGAATTCAAATATTAGCCATTGATCGTCAATTCCACGGAAACGAGGCTTCGCTAAGAAAAAAGACTTCTTCCGCAGAAAACTGATCCCATCGTCATGCTTCTGTTCGATCTTCATGTGCTTTAAGGTGAGCAGCAGAATATATTTCCCCGTATTTACACCAATGCTGTGATTCACGGCCCTGTTGTTCCAGAATCATACGAACCAGTGCCTTACAATTATTCTCAGTATAGAACACAATGTGGCAATTTATTCGAAGATACACAGGGAATCTCTGATCGTTCAGTACTGTGCAGGTCTCAACCTATCAGCACTGTTCAGAAAGGTCCTAATACTGGATGATGCTGCACTTCACGGAAATCATCAGACCAGTGAACTCATTAACTGAGCAGTTCAGCACAGTCAAGAACTGACAATTTATATTCCGAAACTGCATAGTTTTTTAGTAGTACTGCTGAGTTGCCGTGAAGAACTACTCAGTTGTTGGCTGCATCGAACCGCGCAGTAATGGATTGGCACCTACCATTATGTCAACGATGCTGGCCAGTTACTGCCAGTATGGTTTGTCTGAACTTCTAAGGGTGCCTTTCTGATCAGAAATGATATGTGACGTTAACATACGAAAAACTCATTTGTGAGTGATGGTAATAAAGCCGCTTTTTTATCACTCCAAACTCTGCCATATAATATTTTTCTTGAAGTTTACATACTGAAATATCCCCTTGAAAAAATCTGTGATGTTCAGTTGCATAAAAAGTGAGATATGATTGATCAAAATGTGCTCTCGGGCTTATTTTGGTATTTTATGTCATTTTCATGAGGGGTTTTCTCCTGTAACAAAAAATATGACACCAACCAAAACCATTAAGGATTAAGAATACTGATCAGCGATACGGATTTGATATTTTGGAACATCATGATGTCTTGCCGGCATCATTGAAAACTGGTGACCGCTTCTCTCTTGCAGGAAACAAGCCTATGTTTATGTATACTATGATTGTCTTTTTGAATTTGCTGCTAATACCGTTATAGGGAATATGGAATAGGTCTTTGGATTATGGACGCGGATATTCTCTAATGGACGACGGCTGAATTATGAATGACGGACGAGACGCTTGTAATTTAGAATAAACAAACTTCCTAATATACATGTATTATGTGACAAAATTATTTTGGTATTGGGTGTCATTTTTTTGCTATAAAAGAAAATCCTCACTGTAAATGTCTCAAAAATACCAAACCAGGACGAGGAGCACATTTTGATGAATCATATCTCCATTTTTATACAACGGAGCATCGCAATTTTTTCGGGGCTGATATTTCAGTATGTAGAAAAATCTACTAGAAAAATCTGATTTGTCAGGTTTTGGGTTGAAAAATAAATTCAGCTTGATTACCATCACTCACAAGGGAGTTATTCCCGTATTGTCGTGACATATCCTTTGCAGTTACTATACAGTACTGATCAGTTTCTTGATTGCCTGTGTACAATGTTTCATCTTCAGGGATAAATTTCAATTATTTTCAATTGGCATAAATTATTACATAGTGGAACACTGGGCCAGAAAACACTGGCTCGATTGTCACCCGAGTCAGTGTTTTATGGCCGCGTGTTTTACTACGCAGGAATGATAAAATTAAATTTATGCCAATCGAAAAATTTCTTTCATACGTGATATTTCAGTTTTTCACTTTAACCACACCTCATGCGGACCAAGTCCTCGATAAAGCACGCAATATCCTTTAGTAGACAAGAATCACAAAATAAGTTTGGTCAATATACTGAGCATGCAACGTTTCTTAATAATATCCAAGTATGACTTCATAAAACAGATGTATCTATGTTGAAAACCGTGATCTTTTCTCGGATTTCAGCACTATATTCCTGCAACCTATATTTGCCATATAACACTAAAATTTTGCTACCTCCAGTTTGAGCCCGTCACGAAAAATGCTGAGAGAAATAGAGCTACAGTTTAAGCTCAGATATATATCACCATCCTTATTTTATAGAATAGCAGTAGAATTAGGTATGAAAACGATCGTTCC
>JAVTVY010002082.1:0-36015 GCA_036873755.1 Hanleya hanleyi
CACGCGAACGGTACCGTTCGCGCGTTCGCGGGGTCGCGATTGCGAGATCACGCGAACACGCGAACGAGCACCAGTCGCGCGCGAACGGTACCGTTCGCGTGTTCGCGTGTTCGCGCAATCGCGCCCTCTTGAAGGGCGCGATCGCGCGACACGCGAACGGTACCATTCGCGCGTTCGCGCCTTCCTGTTCAAAAAGCGTTTGCGCATGTTCAGGGACCATCTCAAAACAGAACAATTGAAATTGTTTGTTTTCAATATTACATTGGGATTAGATTGATAGCCTATATTCTGATCAATAATCAGACGTGTAGTTTTGCTTACTGTATGTAGGCCTATCATATATATGAAATTGCAGTTTTATACACATTGTTTGACTTTATTTCTCTAAAAAAATCAAAATCCGCATTGCCGGCGACGTAGTCCGCCGTATTTCGGTCATCGAAACCTTGCACAATTCAATTTCCGTTTTTTTGCTTTTGGTTTCTCAAAATCAAAAATTGAAATTTGACCGTCAATTTTCAATTTTCGTTTTTCGTTTTCGGTTTCTCAAAATCAGAAATTGAAATTTGACTTCCAATTTTCGAATTTCCTTTTTCGTTTTATCTCGCGCAAAAACGAAAATCAAATATTGAAAATTGCTTTGACTTGTCCGTTTTTCGTTCTTTTTATTTTAACTTTGACGCGTCAATGTTAACTGCACACGCGCAAGGCTTATGATGTCACTTTCGGTCCGCGGAGTAGTATGGAAAGCGCAAATCGGATTGTTTAAGCAAGTGTGGAGCATAATATGGAAAACCAGTAGGGGGAAAGATTTGAGAGGTTCATTACACTATAGATCTCTGGAGCCAGGCATTCGACCTAGATTATAATGGGCCAACTGCGCATGTGCAGAAGCGAGTAGGCGGTCGTGCAGCAGGTGTGATGCATTATATTGAGAACAACCGGGGTGATACACACGGTAGTTTCATTAAAGTAGGGTGGTATAATAAATACGTGGGTACCCTAATCATAACCCCCAAAGGAACTTCCCGCGTCGATGCATTGAAGCGTTTGACACCCGCACTTAAAGCGTTGAAACGTTTTTGACGCTGAACGTTGACGGGCATCTGAACGCTCCAACGATCCAGGTCCCAAAAATAGAGAATGGAGATTGGACCTGAAGCATTCAGACGTCTGGCATCAAACGTGGCGATTGTGTGCTTGTTTGAAATGGTGGTTTCTTGCCCTATGCGGATTTCGCGGCCCATCACCGCGATGCTTACTCTTATTGATATTACATCTTTGTTGGTATCTGTATAAATACTATATTTCAAATCAATAACAAATAGCGGTTGTGTGCATGAATGTTGTTCGCTTTTGTAGCTCTCTAAACATCTATTTTTAGAAATGAGAAAATCTAAGACTGCGTCCTGATTGGCTCAGGCCTCAATGTCAATAGCCAATGAGAACAGCGGGATGCTACCTATCCAGACCTGTCTGATGCATCTTCACAAGTCCAGGTAAATCGTGAATCCTCGCACAGGGTTTACCTGGACATTTTTGGTGATTCGAGAGAGTTCTTGGGTCGTTGCTTCAATCTCGAACATTTCATCCCCAGAGGTTATTTTGAATTAGCATGTCGGTATCCCAAGCCGACGGTTTTTGCTTTGACTCACTATGCCGATTTCAGCCTGACATCAAAGTGCAGTTAGTGGACTGTCGTAATGAGCTAGCTAAGACTGTTCAATAATTGGTTTGATTTAGAGAATACCCCTTGATTTTTTTTATACAGAACTACCGTTGGCAACTAACCAAGGCAATGTATAGATACCCTAACAAATCGATCAATACACTGGCTTCCGAGGATGGCCTGGTGGGCCACATGCCTCTCACGATCCACACCTCTTATACGACACGATTTGCGTTTTCTATTCTACTCGGCGTACCGGAAGTGACATCATAACCCGTCCACGTGCGAACTTCACATTGATACGTCAAAGTTAAAATCAAAAAACGAAAAACGGACAAGTCGATTGAAAATTGACTGTCAAATATGAATTTTCATTTTTTGTTTTTGCAATCCCAGAATCAAAAATTGAAAATTGACGGTCAAATTTCAATTTTTGATTTTGAGAAACCAAAAACGAAAAACGAAAATTGAATTGTGCAAGGTTACACGGACCTAGCATCTGTCGCGCACATATTTGATTATTGTGAGCTGAAATATAGGCTAATAACGTTAACGTAACACAATAATCGTTCCAAGATTCAATACACATAGTCTGCTTGAGATGGTCCCTGGGCATAATTTCCGCACATGCGCAAACACTGAACCGGAAGGCGCGAACGCGCGAATGGTGCTCGTTCGCGTGTTCGCGCTATCTCGCAATCTCGACCCCGCGATCGCGCGACACGCGAACGCGCGAACGGTACCGTTCGCGCATTCGCGGGGTCGCGATTGCGAGATAGCGCGAACACGCGAACGAGCACCATTCGCGCGCGAACGAGCACCATTCGCGTCTTCTCGTGTTCGCGCAATCGCGCCTTCAAAGAGGGCGCGATCGCGCGACACGCGAACGCGCGAATGGTGCTCGTTCGCGCGCGAATGGCGCTCGTTCGCGTGTCGCGCGATCTCGCCCTTTTTAAGGGCGCGATCGCGCGACACGCTAACGGTACCATTCGCGCGCGAACGAGCACCAGTCGCGCGCGAACGGTGCTCGTTCGCGTGTTCGCGCATTCTCGCAATCGCGACCCCGCGAACGCGCGATCATGGCAGTATTGAGCCACTCGCGCCCCTACAATTTTTGCAAATTTACAGGTCGCGAGGGCGCGAATGCGATGGCAGCTATCAGCCACCATAAAGAACACCATTTCCTTCAATTTTGGTATCGAATCCCATTCCTCATCATGATTTAACCTCAAGCTTTTGCACGAACCATATTTGTCCAGGCATTTCACACCCACATCTCAGACAAAATTTCAATTGTACATGTATTCATAATGACATGTATAAGCTTACTTTTGGAAAAAAAGATAATCTTTATTTCAAGTTTTATAATATAGTTCATGTTTCAATCCAACTTCAGCATCACTGACGAAGAAGTCAAATTTTTATTGCAATATGTATTGTCATTGCCAGTGATGTGCAACCTGAAGGGCTCGATCTTTATGTGAAGCTGCATGTTATTGAATACCCAAAAGGCGAGCTGCCGGGTTACACATAACCCTTGTTCTAAGGATGTATTGGCCTACTGGTTCGCAATTTGTTATTTTATTTTTGCTTTTGCATTAAATTCGAAAGGGACGTTAACCCATAGCATAGGGTACCGTAGTAACTTCATAATACAAATAAGCTATGAGGTACAAATAGTGCCTTTATTTTATAAGCTTGTTACACAGTAAGATATCATGTAGATGAATTGGTAATTGTCACATTATCCAAACCTACAAATCTCAAGAAATCTCACAACGTAACCGGGCCGACAACATTTTTGGAAGGCAATGTTGTACCGTACGAAGCCACAATAACGGTATAACCCGGAAGCCGGTTGAGGGTTCAAGGGTACGATTCGGTTGTTTGGCTGCACACATCTGGCTATCTGGTTACTGTAAGTATTCTTTCCACAACATCTTGTCCCCCCCAAGAATCTCCTTGCACGAACCACTCCATCACAGCATAACTTGAAGAGCTTACTGTACTTTACACCGTTGCACTTTGCTGCAAAAAAAAGTTAAATAAAATATCATATACCCGGCGAGGTTTAACCAAGTCTTCTATAGTAGCTATATGATATTAAATACAGAGTGAACAGACTTAATAACTGTACATGCAGGTCATACACTATTAGAGTTGGAAGTTCATGGTTCATACGTCATGAAAGCAACATGAGACATTGCACACAAAAGTCAAATTTGAGGACAACAATGTGTCTGGAGTTAGGGCTTCTGCACAATGTCTCTGGATATCCGAGCCTATTATTTTGAGGATGCATCTGGAAAGATATTATTTTCTCTACTATCTGTCTCTTCGTTTGTCCGTCTGGCTCAGAGAACTCTCAATGGTACTCTCAATCGAAGTTCAGTGAGAAATCCACAATACCATACCTCGCGGGCGAGGGTTTGCTTTTTCCGAAAGGCTTGATTTATTATGCGGTCATGGTTCTGTAGCTCAGGTAATATTTTTCGCAGAACTAAGTTCAACGGTGGATTTGGGTAGTTTGAGACCTTCTCTTCAAAATAGTCTCTTTTATCCCTCGAGAAATGATGGGGAACAACAGCTAAAGAGCGATTTTCAAACTGGCCGTCATAAGAGTACTACCTATGTAAGATTTCGGCCTATCCACCAACAAACTCATCAAAAATATCGTTCTTGGGGTTGTGATGAATGCTGAATCGATCTGTCACCAGCAACACAGAAAACGTCCCCAGGAGGCGCTATTCAAAATGACTGCCATTGAGAAATGCATTAGTTTGAACTCGTTCGTATAGGCTTTGGCAAGGTGTCCTGTGTCCAACTGGGTCGTGCAGGGCATCAACTCGCGTAGATGATGACTGGACGATTGACCAGTGAGATACACATGTGTACTCGAAGTCAGTAGTAAAGAAAGGGCGTTTACCGCCGCGCACTAGGGACATGTCTAAATACCCATATACATTAGTCCATAGGGAGGACGTTGAGGAGTGGACCTTGGAGGAATTCCAGAGGAGGCTATTGAGCGAAATGACACCATTTATGACGTCATCGGTAGTAGAGAATTTACAACGTCGACCATGTGCGCACTCCCAAGGGTGAAATGTACACTCCTATACACTGGCCCGTAGAGGTGGGCATGGATCTATTGAATCTCTTCGATGCAGATTCACTCGGATGAGGGAACCAGCGGGTCTGGTCTGTCGAGGTCGAGCTCTGATGGATGGATTCTGAATGTGCAACCGGAAGTGGAACTTTCTACCGAGAACAAAAGGGATCGAAGACATCGGGGCTTCACCAACCGAGACTCTCGGACTCTGGCATGCCTCATTGTGTGTTATGGGTAGGACATAATGAGTCACTCTAACCTGATATATTTACCCCGCAGTACCACCTATCGAGGCGCGTTAACGCCCGTTAACGCATATTCACACCAACTCTTGCAAAACCACCCAACATCTCACTACCAAACTCTACTCTCGCGATATTTGGGGCACACGTGCATGATATGGATTGGCATGAACGCCTGTTGGCTTCTCTTCGTCAGAGAGAAAGGGAAAAAGAAAGAGAAAATCCGCAACAAGTATATTGCGTATTCCACAGTTTATTATCCCCTCGATCACATCACACCCTACCTGGGTATCAGCGTACGTAACAATGGATAGGATCTCAGTGTCTGCAATCTGCATCCGCACATGTATCTGCCTCAGCGGGCTTATCGGATTCTGGCTACTCGGTATCAATATGCAACATATTCTGGTACCACGTTATATATGGTGTGTGGTGAACGCCGTGTTGGCCATTATTTGTCGTCTGCGCACGTCTGCGCTAGAATATTTTTTAAAGACAGGTGTCAACGGCTTTGCCGACTGTTAGAACGGGCGTTATCAAGCTTTGCCGGGTGTCAACAGTTGCTCTGGGGTCAACTTCGCATACATAACTTTGGGTAAGTTGGTGACGAGAGAAGAGAAGCTAAGTTTTAATTCCCGACTCATTCAGTGTTTCTATAAATGTCTGAAATGCCTCATTCAGGGTCAGCAGATGCTGGGCACAAGCAGATGTGTTGATATCGTCTTTGGGTAGTATCCGTTTCTTATGCGGTAGAAGACACACACGGTCTCCCGCTTTGTGTAGATTTGCGTCAATCATAGTATCGAGATTTTCTCGATGGTGTAGGGCGCTCGGCCACAGGAACTCCCTGGTGCCTCGGCTTGGCGTAAAGCTTCGCTTATAATGTTTTCGTCCCCATCGTCGGATTCAAAGCTTAAATTGGTCACCGTGAATGCCGTAGTGTTCATGGTGACGTGAGAATCATTGTGTCGCCTGGGCTATATATACCACGTTGAGTCAACTGGACGCTTTTGATCTTAATAATACGTTCTAATAGGTTATTCATTTGAGCGATCTGCCCAGGTCATGTTATGGGTTTTTAATATTGACGCTGCTCGACCGATCTCCATACGGAACGGATCCTTGTCCAGTGATTTCATATTAACCGCGTAGACCGGCGTAGTCTCGGTGTCAATATGGTATGGACTAAACTTGCTATTTCCTCTTTCGAATACCTTCTGTGGTCATCCTCGTTTACTGTGACCTACAACTGCTCTCCCACCTCGGCGTCCATGCTTTTTGGAGAGATCCCACCATCGCATCGTGTTTACGCAGGCGTCTTGTCCCCTTGTGTGGGCTTTGGGTTGAACCATCGCGGTTTGGTGATCGGGAGGAGCCGTTGTATGGGGGTGGGCTGAATAGAGGCCTACTCTGAGAGAGCTCTGCGCTCTGTCAACGAGATTGGTGAACAATTTAAGGCAACATCTCTGGATGCCCTCCCATGAGGAAAGACATTCTGGGTGAAATATATCACAGACATATTCGGTGATGGAATCCTTTGGTAAACAAGTCGGCGATGTTTGAATTATCCTTGGCCACACACAACGAATCATCCAGTTGGTGTTATCGGTTAAAGTGAAACGCTTGATCGATATTGTGAGGAATGCCTGTGACGAAGCTCACATTCTTTAACTTCATAGTTTCATATGTCGGTTGTCACTGGCTGTAGCACGAGAGAATACGGGTATAGCTGATATTTCGCAAAGAATTTGATGGCACAGGATGACTTTTCACACCCTTTCGGGATACTGACCGTCACCGCATAGGGAATTCCCTGTTCCAATTGGTGGACCCAGAAGAGGTCGTCTCGGGTCTTGTCTGTGCATCAGACGAATATGTCTGAGCATATTTTTCCGACGAGAGAGTTCTAACAGAATGTACCCGTACTCGACATGGTACCCACTCAGAGGACGGATACAGCCTGACTCTAATGGTTCACATACCAACTTATTTGAACACTCAGTCACTCTCTCATACCTGGCTCGCTCACTCACTCAATCGAGCTTCAGGTAGTCGCTCCCTAACTTGCTCACTCACTCGTTCTATACTCACTCACTCACTCGTTCTATACTCACTCACTCACTCGTTCTATACTCACTCACTCACTCTGTAACCACTAACTAACAGCGGAGGTAACTCTACCAGGCGGACAGACCCATCAAGTCATACCCACAACAACCTATGCCACATGCTCGGGCGTCTCATTCCATGAAACTCCGATGCCTCTGACTCCTTTCGTTCTCGATTGAACGTTCCACTTCTGGTTGCACATGCGCAGTCCACCCTTCAGAGCTGGACCTCGACAGTTCAAACCGGCTGAATCTGCATCAATGAGCATCAATAGAACCATGCCCACCTCTATGAGACAGTGTATAGGAGTGTACGTTCCCTCCGTGCGAGTGCGCATCCGGTCGACTCTGCGCTTTCTCTATGACGTCAAAAATATTGTCATTTCGCTCAATAATCTTTCCTGGAATCCTTCCAAGGTTCACTCCTCAACGCCCACACTATGACTAATGTATATGTGTATTCAGACATGTCCACAAGGCGCAGCGGTAATGCCCTTTCTCTACCACTGACTCCGAGTACACATGAGCAAGTCACCGGCAAACCACCCAGTCTGTGTCAACGTGACGAGAGCTTCAAGTTGATATCCAGCACGACCCAGCTGGATACAGGATACCATGCCATAGCCTATAGATGCATGTTGCTGAGTGTAAAATAGTTTTACAACAATGATAGTTCGATTCAGTATCCATCAAAACCCCAAGAATGACGTTTTGGACGAGATTGTTGGTGAAATAGACCGAAATCTGTTTTTAGTAGTCCATGGCGGTCATTTTGAAAAACGTTCTCTAGCGGCTATTTCCCATCATTTTTCGATGGATATAGGCGCTTCTTTTAACGAGAAGGTCTCAAACTACCCAAACCCACTTACAAACTTAGTTCTGTGAAAGGACCAGGTATGTTTAGACGGGTAAATGGCCCCATAATAGATGCGGTTGAAGTGCCAAAAATAAAATATTACATATACAAGGATCGTTCATTTGGCATGAAGTACAATATTTTATTTTATACTCAGAAAAGTTTAAAGGCACTAAGTCTCATCATTCTCGAAAAACAGGACGGTGAAGTAGTGCATTCGTCCAAGATGCTGGTTAAAATATTTGAAAGAAATAAAATCAGCGGTAGTTCGCATGGCAAATTTGTTTTGTAGTGGTCCCCACACACTTCCAGACCCACCATGGGATAAGTTCCTTCTTGGCTCCTGGTGATGTGTCTTCGTTCAAGGCTTGTGATTGCCCCGTGTCGTGTTTCACGGACCAATCAGCTGTGATCATTTCGGACACACCCTAACATACACATTGAGCACTTGTTACCCGCATGATTACTTGAAGAAGTATCCATATATGATCGTGTCATGTTGGCATACATGTAAGACGCGGACAACACGTTTAACCTAAATAATATTTTCTGTGCTAATACTCGTTTTCTTAAATATATTCTGGTATTCTGTTTCTAATATACTATTATGGGATAATGAGAGATGATGTCCGCGGAACAGAAGGGGAGAATCGAACTTACGTCTCCTGAACCACCATCCATTGACGTCGACACACAGACATACAACGAGCAACACGGTAAGAAGGCCAATGGTTCTCATCTTGTTCTCGGGTATCTGCACCAATTATTATTCTGTAGCTACATGTATAAAGATTATTGAACAAGAACAAAGTTAGCACAAACTGTAATTGACAATCTAGACACAAGGGAGATAATGAAATAAGAAATACGCAAAATAATAGTTTATTTTTTAGGGGAAGTTTCATGAAATCGGTAAAAGCTTACCGTGGTTTTCCTCTTCCCCTCTGAAAACCTCGAATATGTTTTGTAATTACTAAAGATTACAAACATGAATGAACAGTTTTCGGCTAGTCAAGCTGCAGCTTACATAAGTTCATAAAAACTAGGGTTGGGTTTGTTTGCACAAAACAGTACTCTCAGTGAAACCTGGTTGGCTGCGAATGACTTTAGGATATATATATAGTTAACTTCGTTAATTTATTTCGTGAATTGCCGACGGGCGATGGTTCTCTTCGGGTACTCCGGCTTCCTCCACCAACCCAACTGGCTGTCACAATATGAGTGAAATAACCTTGCGTGTGACATTAAATCAAACCCCCCACCCTTTATTTCGTGAAGCATTCCCACTCAGAAGCCTTCTTCGACAAACTGAGTTTGTCCTTCAGCAGGAATATTGCAAGTGTGGAAATTATATTCCGACGAAATAAGCAATGACATTTCATTGATATATTTCATTTATTTTTAGGGTGACAGTTTTGTGGTAAAGCACAGATACGTAAATTCCGTTAGATTGGTCATTCCCGTGAGGGATACGAACCCAGCCCTCAGAATTTGGCACCAAATCACAAGCTGTATAGGTAGACTAAGCGCTCTGTAGCTAGACTAACCACTACAGTAAATCTGGGAAATAGTCCATGGGAAATAGTCCGTGATATAATTATGTTGCGTTTACTGAGAATGAAGACCAACATGGGGAAACTTCTTGATTTCTAAGAATACTTCATTGAATACCAGATTTTCAAAGAATTAATTACTTCTCTAAAAAACTGCTGAGAGATATACCGGTAGGTAAATTAGATAGCTTATTGCCATCCAGCAGTCATTATAAAACAAGCGCTGGATGAGCGCAAAGACCTCCGTCGAGGCAACAGGGTCCGTAGCGTAATACATCACTGAATAACATACGGCCGGATGCCAAGCTCAATTTTGCATTTGTTGGACGTTAGCTTCATCAATGGTAATTAATCTGGGATTGAGGGTTCCTCGCTAGCATGTCCAGACAGGGATGTGAAAGTCACATTCCCAGCAAATAATTTTTGTTTGATTTGACGTGCTTGAAATATTGGGGTATGGAATAGAGTATATTGATGGAAAACCTGGAAAAGTGCTCGAGACATTAGGCCCCATCCCACCCACACCTCCCCATGGGAGGATCCCCTCGCCCAAATCAACACGTTAGCGACAGAAATGAGACCCTGTGTGCCTAGTTGTACCAACTTGCTTGTGATTTTGTGCTATAGGCCCACAGCAACACTTCATATTTTGTATGTGTACAGTATAGCATCATCATTGATGAGAGAATGCTCTTCAAAACACACCTGATTTTACCGACACTTCGTTCTGATCTGTCTCAACATCATGTGATGAGGATTCAATGCGCTCGGTATAATTTTGTATACTGGTGTTACAGGTCACCTTCGCCTTCACCTTACTGTATCCATGACCATGGACTTGTACATGTATCACATTCACATTGAATGGTGATGGCTGATGAGAATATTGCCCCTATGGAACAAATGACTGGATTCCACGCAGCAAATATTTATTGTGTAACAGTGAGAAGAAAATTAATTGTATAAACATTCCAAGCCTCATTGAACACAAGCCGCACCATACTTGATATGAATATAATGCGCGTACATTAGCTCGCTTGGACGTCGCTTAGTTAAATATGGACAGACTCGCAAAAATCTCTAAATTTTCAAAAGCCACAAAAATGCTCTCAGCTTGTACAGAGTAAGTAAAAATACTTAGTCATTTCTAAACATCAAGTTGTACATGTGTTGAGCGGTTCTATTACCAACTTCTCTTTTATTCTGTCATAGAGGACAGGGTTTGGTAGATAATTAAAAACTGTATTAACTCGGCTTCACATTTTGAAGATGAAAGAGAAATACACTTATAAAAAAATCTATTTAAAAAAATATGTTTATATTAATTAACATAATTTATTGAAAAAAACTAAACGTAGACTTCGACCACCCAATATCACACAGGCCAGGCAACTGTGAGAACAAGTGAAAGATACCCATCGAGTTGAGCGGATTTGCAGATAAACAACAACAAAAAATTGCACTTTGTGCCTCGCGATTCCCTTCTCCATAGAGTGCATGCCAGTTATTTTTCTAGACTACAACAGTTTTTGCCTGTATCACAGTCCAGCATCCGATTACCCTTCAACCTTACCCAGACGACGGATAATTTTTGACAGATTGTCCGGCTAGGTTGTTGATCGGATTCACAGATCATGAATTCCACCGTGACGGAATCACCGTTCGGAAGACTTTTTCTTTATCCAAAGTCATGTACTCGGAAGTTCCGTGGTCATACCCATGTAGTTTCAAGTTTAGTTTGCTATTCTATATGACATCTGTTTACGGATCCATGAAAAATCTACAGATGATCCAGCATTTTCAGTAAATCATGCTTCGAAATGTTCGTGACGGAATCACCTGAAACGGACATGACTCTTGACTAGTGTTTGTCTATTTTTTTGCTGCTGTTTCAATCTGACTATTCTTATATGACATCTCTTACTAACATACAGTACCCAAGGATGATAAGATTGTTTTCATCGTGAGAAAAACGAGACTGGATTATCCCAGGGGTTAAATCTAGTCCGTGACGGAATCGACAAAAAAATCGTGATGGAATCACGAGTGCGCTTTTTAAATCTTATCGGTAAAAGTGCTTTATTAATTACACATTTTCTTCAAAAAAATATTCCTAGAGTGAATTTATCTCTTCTACTTAGAAAATTAAAACTCTGACCTCTTATTTTTACTAAGGTATACAGCTCCCGCCACATGCATATCTTTTCTGCAGATGTTTCAAAATAGTATAGTTTTCAGTAAAGTGCAATTTTTCTTCTTTGACAATTTAGAATTTCCCGAGTTCTTCATGTTAAAAAATTGCGGGAAAAATATTTCGCTATTAAAACACATCTTCTCTATTATTGGCTTGTTCCCGGAGATCATAGGAAGCGAATAGAACAAACAGTATGCTAATATAGGGTCTACGACAGAATGTGGAGTGAATTTTATGCGAAAAAGGGCTGTTTAGCAATGTCCGCTTTTCCGTGGAATTCATGAGCGCACGATTGAAGTATCATGGGAAGATATATATTTCCAGTCGCTATCTCCCCCCCATCTTCAAACAAAAGGAAAAGAAAAAGCCGAGAGAGCGCCTCGTGAGGCAGAGTTATTTTTCCAGACTACAACAACAACAGTTTTTGCCTGTATCACAGTTCGAGCTTCCGATGACCCTTCAACCTTACCCAGACGACGGATAAGTTTTGACAGATTATCCGGCTAGGTTGTTGATCGGATTCACAGATAACGATTGAAGCATGGGAAGATATATTTTTTCAGTCGCTATCTCCCCAACCCTCACCCCCCAACTAAAAAAAAAAGAAAAGAAAAAGCCGAGAGAGTTCTTCGGAGTTTTACGTTTTTGACCTCTGACTTTGAATTTGACTTCTCACTTCCGACTCGCATCCTGGTGAATGACACTCGTCCTTTATCTTTTTGCCGATTCAGAGATTCTCGAGGAAGTTTCCAATTATACTATCTGGAATGCGAGTTTTTCTTTCGGCCATCTGTACCAGCGCGAAGCTATAAGTACCGTACACGCGCGAATTTAGTACCCTCGAATAAAGAGACCCGGTGGAAGCGCTGCAAAGGATACACACCTTTTGTGACGTAAGCATTCATTTGTGTCCAAAGAAAAGATTCAAGATTTCGTCGGGAACCATGACGATCCCTATTGGAAATACTATGAGTCGTGGGTTCCCCATATGACAATTATTTGGCGGGAGATTTCACGTTGCGCTCCTAGACCTCCGTCTGATCGACGGAGGTAAAAAAACAATTATCCGAAGAACAGTGAGAAGATAACTGAAAAGCTTGCAGTTAACAGAATGGTCGCCGTCTTTGAAACGTACAATATGATAGAGCTAACCAGTACGGCTGTCACTTCACATTTCTTGCGGTGATGTCGCTAAATTATTGCAGGGAAGTCAAAAATAGTCTATCACAACTTTCCTGGACTTTCTAAAAAGCATTTGATTCAGCCAACCACAGTCTTCTCCTATACAAGTTAGATCATTGTGGGTTTGGGGGAACGTCTAACAAATGGTTCCACTGTCTCTGGTGGTCTCGAACCCATTGTAGACAATATATCCCTAAAATATCATCGTTTCAACCGGTGTCATGTGAAGAACCATTGGGATCTATTTTAGATGTGGTTCTTTTCCTTATTTATATCAATGTCTTTATTATGCAGTGTCATGGAAATTCCACTCTTCGCTGATGACAAATCGGTGACGTTGTCCATCGATGTCCCAAAACTGTTGATAGAAATTATGTCGAAAGAGCTTATCAATTTAAATAATTGGTTCGCATATAACAAACTTTCACTTATTATTAAAAAAAAGTTAATGTTCATAAAATCCTCTACACGATGCAAGTTTCGCAACAAGTCCAAATTATCCATCTCTGATATAGAAATAGAACAGGTTGAATACAATGACAGACGCAATACAGAAGACTTATGTTAAATGGTAAGTAAAAATATCGGTATCATTCACAAGAGATTGATTCAATAGAAAGACTCTCTATATAATTTATTATTCTTTTATCTTCCCATACTTAACATATTGTAGTATTGTGTGTGGCAATAAATATTTCAGTCACCTCAAGCTTTACCAGATCCTGAAAAAAAGGCCCTGTTCAGCAAAGTATGTCCACAAAGCTGCCCTGTTTGCTCAACTGAAAATGTTATCAGCAAAACAACTAAATGTTTATCTAGTTATTTTATTTGTTAATTGATATAGATAATCATCAGAATTTAATCCCTGCAGATTTTCAGTAATATTCTACAAAGCAATCCTCCTACATAGATATCCAACCAGGCAGCCTGGTTTAAATTTTTATAGATAAATTCATCTTTCATGACTTATCCTTATATTGCATCAGGATTATAGGCCCGAAAATACGGAACAAGTTTCCGTTTCACTTGAAATCGTCTATCTCACTATTTAAATGTCGAATTAAACTTTCATTCTGGAAAATCTTGCCATTTTCATCTAAGTATACGTTTTCTAAATGTTCGACTTGAAAAATTCGTGAAATTTGAAACTAGATTTTGTTATGTTAATCTTTGTTTCTTAGTTGTATAAGGAAAGCTAGGTATTTCTTCTGGGATATAGCAAGCCCCTGGGGTTTTAATACCGCCTATTTGTATTATATTCTTATTATATATATCGGGATGCTTGAGTGAAATAAAAATGAAACACGTGTTTTATGTTTATTATTGCAGGAATGCGCCATATGGCTCCTCTCCCAATCACAGGGGCTCGTTACCTTTGTTAATTGGTTAATTAGGTTGATTACAGGGGGGGGGGGCGTCGTGGTAGGAAATAATAACGGTAACGAGCCCCTGTGCTCCCCGATCAACAAAACATAGAAACAAATCAACTGACTTGGAAATAATACGACTGGCTCAATTAACAGACAACTCTATTAGACTGAATATTGGTTTACTCGTTGGCTCACAGATAAGCAATTAACGTCATTTTCTGATTGATGTTCCTCTACCGAATGTCATATAAATATAAACATACATACCAGGATAGCTAATTTTTGTTTACATATTCAGTATTGTCTGTAGCCATGTATTGTGCTCTAAATTCTTTGGCCTCAATTATGAATTTTCCCACGGAGATGATCCCTTTCTGGACTGGAAGTTTAACATAAGTTTTATTTTTTTAAGTGACGGCCAAGACCCATGATATTTTTAAAAATGCTGTTTTCTTATAGCAGAGTACGGCGGACGACATAGTGCAAAATGAAATTCAGCCTCAACCATACCGTAGACACACACCTTAAAACTTGGACTAGGCTTCGGGATATTATTGTATCGACCGATCTCAAGTTCTAGCCTATGAAAACCACATCTGAAACGAAGTACTTTTCCAGTTAATGACGTTGAAAACTCTACGTATTTTTCTTTCGAAAAAACCTCTTTTACCACTACATATGTCGAGAATCTTGTTGATGTGTAAATATTAGCTGACCAATTTTGTATAAAAGAATTTCCTATCGTTCTACGTAAATGATATATATTTAATTGGGTCTGGTCTTCCATATGAAATAATTTTCCATTACATTGCAATAAATGTTTAACTCCATTACTCGAGTTATATAACCTTTTTGGATAGACTTTTCCGTATTGTAATTGATATAGTTTGCACGGTAAAGAATCTTTCTTACGTATACCAGTTTAACCCAAAATTTAACTATTCTTTTGTTACATTCAGTAGACAAGCTGTATCTGCCAAGCTTCCCATATATAAACATATTTGGAGCATTTTTTTGGCAGACCTAAAAAATTTACAATATTGAGTATATCATTTAGCAAGTTGGATGTTTCACGGGCAGATACTGACTAATCTCAGCTCTCGATAGTGCTGGACTGGTATCGCCGATCTTTCGTTTGAATGCTAATGATTTTTCCCTACATTGTCAGAAGGATTGGGTATAGACGTATTTGGGTCAAAATGATCTTTGGGTCCGTCAAGTCTAACCCAAAAATATCTGGTCCGTTTGACGCAATCTCTGCTCAATCTGCTTGAGCTGAGCTGAGCTAGAACAATCAAAATCAAAATCTGTAGAATCCAATGGAATAAAAATCTCATGGAATTTCTAAATCCTATAGCGATATTTTAAATCCACCATGGCAGACTATTGACCCCCATATGATCGACCCTTCCATCTTATAGGACCATATAGGACTCAATGTCAACCCCATATAACAGAATTCTGATCTCCGGTTTCGACTACAGAATGTTATGTAACAGAATGTTTTGCAAAGTGTTACTTCGAGAAATCTGTGACGGATACATGGATTAAAAGGATAGACAAAAAATAAATTATAAATTTGCCCGTTTCTACCGGCTCTGACAGAGAACACCGAAGCAAAGTTCCTGGCTCGTTCAGATCAATAAGATATTGACAAGAATAGTTTGCAGATGGTTGCTGTTGTACCATTATCTGAAGCTTTACCCCTGAACATGTTCATATATCAACTGGAATCAAATTCATAATGGGTTTAGGTAAGGCTATATTGAGCAAAGTAAGCTTCATATGGCGACCATGTTGGAATACAAGTTGACCGGTGTCACGAGATGTATATATATGTTTATGTTTACAAAGATGTTTATATATACCATATGAAGCCTTGCCCCTGAAAATGTGGATGTAGCCACCGGAATTAAATTCATCACACTTTTTGTTGATTATATTGACAAAAATAGGTTTCTGACGTCGGCCGTCTTGAAATTCAAGATGCCACCATTTAAATAAATCTGCAGTGCCACCAACTGATAGCTGTAAATCTGGGTGTAGCCACTGGAATAATGTTCCTAGCTCGTTTAGGTAATGAGATATCGGTGAAAATAGGTTTCTAATGACGGCCATTTTGAAATCCAAAAATATGAAAACATCAGAATTCGTGATCTACGTCAATTTTTGAGTTAATTTGGCCTGGTTGCTAAGAATGGAGTCAAAATGCCCACAAAGGAGATGGTACGATAAGGCGGGATTTTGCCCTATACGGGCTGCGGTTAAAATCGAAAAAATAAAATGTCCTCAAAATCTTTTTTTAATGTAATGACAAGAGAAAATATATATACACAATATGTAAAAGTTCTAGCTCGATTGCGTTATCATTGTAGTCATGACATGAAATTGAAATCCGCAGCATTTGGCATTTCGTGAAAAAAGGGCCAAATCGAGTCATTTAAACACACATTTAGACACGAAGGACCGCTTGGACCAAACTGATTTTCCAGTAGTGGAGTTATAATACCACCGCAAATCACCAAGTTAAATGGCGTTTTGGTCGAAGGGGTCCTTCGTGTCTAAATGTGCAGTTAAATAACTCGATTTAGACCCATTTCTCACGAAATAGCACATGCTGCGGATTTCAGTTTCATGTCATAACTACAATCATAACTCAAACGAGTTAGAACTTTCACATATTGTGTACATATATATTCTCTTGCCGTTACATTAAAACATAATTATTTATACGACATGTTATTTTTCGATTTTCATCCTGCGCTACATCGTTTGTCCCTCCATTTTCGTACAGTCTAATATTTGGCAAGTGTATGGATTGATAAAGACGACCCTTACATCCTGGGTTATACTTCCCCAGCCACTTTCGTATCAAACAGTCTAATGTTGGGCATGCATGTGGATTTATAAATACGCCCCCATATTCTAGGCTCCATCGCTTGGCACATCCGACTCGAACAGTCTAATATTTAACATGTGCATGGGTCTATAAGCTAGACCCCTACATTCCGGGGCTACATCGCCTGTCACTTCGGAATAGAACGATGTAGTATTGGGCATGTGTATGGATCTTTAGCACGACCTCTACATCCAGATTGAATCGTCTCTGACTTCAGAATCTCTCTGATATTTGACATGTGTATAGGTCCCTGAGCTAGATCCCTACATCCTGGGCTACGTTCCATGTCATTTAGAATAGAACGATCTGGTATTGGGCATGTGTATGGATCTTCAAGTTCGACCACTACAGTCTGGGCTACATCGCCTGTCACACTCACACAAGAGCGATCTAGTATTAGATATATGGATCTATAGATGTCATCACACCCACATATATTTGTAACCTTAAGAGAACTTTCGATATAATGTGCAATATTGTGTCGATGGTCAACAATGTTTTGCAACAATTATGCAACATTTTTTACCGATATCGAGCTCTTCTTGTAATATTGTTGCATAGTAACATCCTCAAAAATGAAACTTTTTAATAAAAAAAATTCTTGAGGAAGATCGTTTTTTTCTTATAGAAGAAATTATATTTGAAAATGGGAACTCGATATAGGAATTTAGTGTGAATACCCCCTTTTACAATGTATATACAATGTGGGGAGCTGAAAAATATTCTCTTAAGGGGAGAGACTTTCTTCTTAAGGGAATGAATGCAACAGCCATACATCCTACGATGCATTGCGTATCACTTCAGACTCTTTCTGATAATTGGGTGCATGTGTCTATGAGCTATACCTTTGAGCTATACCTTTACATTCTGGAATACATCGCCTGTCACTTCAGACTCTTTCTGATAATTGGGTGCATGGGTCTATGAGCTATACCTCTGAGCTATACCTTTACATTCTGGAATACATCGCCTGTCACTTCAGACTCTTTCTGATAATTGGGTGCATGGGTCTATGAGCTATACCTCTGAGCTATACCTTTACATTCTGGAATACATCGCCTGTCACTTCAGACTCTTTCTGATAATTGGGTGCATGGGTCTATGAGCTATACTTCTGAGCTATACATTTACATTCTGGAATACACCGCCTGTCACTTCAGACTCTTTCTGATAATTGGGTGTATGGGTCTATGAGCTATACCTCTGAGCTATACGTTTACATTCTGGAATACATCGCCTGTCACTTCAGACTCTTTCTGATAATTGGGTGCATGGGTCTATGAGCTATACCTCTGAGCTATACCTTTACATTCTGGAATACATCGCCTGTCACTTCAGACTCTTTCTGATAATTGGATCCATGGGTCTATGAGCTATACCTCTGAGCTATACCTTTACATTCTGGAATGCATCGCCTGTCACTTCAGACTCTTTCTGATAATTGGGTGCATGTGTCTATGAGCTATACCTCTGAGCTATACCTTTACATTCTGGAATACATCGCCTGTCACTTCAGACTCTTTCTGATAATTGGATGCATGGGTCTATGAGCTATACCTCTGAGCTATACCTTTACATTCTGGAATACATCGCCTGTCACTTCAGACTCTTTCCGATAATTGGGTGCATGGATCTAAGAGCTATACCTCTGAGCTATACCTTTACATTCTGGAATACATCGCCTGTCTCTTCAGAGAAGAACTGTCTAGTATTGGGCATGTGTATGGATCTATAATGCGACCACACACACACAAACATATATGTAAACTTTGGAGGACATTCGATAAAAATGTGCAACCATTGTATCGATCGTAAACAATGTATTCAACAATGACGCAACAATGTTTACCGATATTGAAGAACGCTCTTTTGGTAACAATATTGCATGATAACCTCATAAAAATGAAATTATTTAATAAAAAAATTCTTGAGGAGGGGCGCCCCCTTGGACGCGCCAAAAAAAAAACCAGAAGAAAAAGCAAAACAAAAAAACAACCAAAAAAAAACAAATAAACCAAAAAAAACAGAGAAAACCAAAACAAAAAACAAAACAAAAACAGCAAAAGGGAAAAGGAAGAACTAAAAAATGTTACAAGTCCGTCTCCAGAAACGTAAGCATGCTCCGTTCCAGTAGTGACGCGTCAGTTCGCTCAACAATGGGTTCCCCACGACTTTCCGTTTTATGGTCATAAAGTGGATTATGAAAAGGCTGTAGCTCTGTTCATGAGACTCCACCTTCGACGGATACAGCAGGGGAGCCTTCGACGGATAAAGCAGGCGAATTTACTATTCAATTAATCATTAACACTAACACGTGTGTTTTTTTCCTTCTGCTCGATGCGTGTGAATTTGATAATGAAGCATCGACAGCCTCGGCCTACTGTTTGCGAAGTGCAAAACGGGTAATAAACTGAATGCTGCCGATTCTTCAATATAGAACCATAAATCTGTATACATTGTGGTCAGATTTGTTTCCGGATAAAGGCGTAAAACGCAACTCCGGCAACCAGAGACCCCGGAGCTTCCGGGGCCTAGGTGGCCCCTGGACCCTCACCTGTCAGGCTGATCGCTTATTTTAGCTTTGTCTAAATGAATCGCAATCATATTCTTTCTAATGTTCCATGATGTAAAGGTCATCGTTTTTTTATGTGTCAAATATAACTAGAAAGCCAAATGGAATAAGGCATGAAGTATGATATTTTCAATATCGATGAGTGCTTATAAATGCGAAACATACGTGAAAATAGAACCATAAATCTGCATACATTATGCTCGAATTTATTTCTGGGAAATCGCTTGGAACACATCTCTGGAGATCTGGAACTTCGGAGCTGCCGGGGCCTAAACGACCCGTGGACCCTCGCATGTTGGGCTATGAGCATTTCCTTGTTTTATCTTTGTGTAAATGAATCGTATCTGTAGATATATTGGTTTCCCTCCCAAGAACTAAAAGTCATCATTTTGTATGTTTTAAATATAACTAGAACGTCAAATGGATGCAGGCATGAGGTGCGATGTTTTCAGTATCGATGCATGCTTATAATTGCGAAAAAAATCATGAAAATAGAATCATAAATGTACATGCATTATATGATCAGTTTTATTTCCGGAAAAACGCTCAGAACGCATCTCCGGCAATCTAAAACCCCGGAGCTTCCGGGGCCTAGGCGGCCCCTGGACCTCCGCCTGTTGGGCTGTGATATTGGGTCTTCACTTTCAATTACGTTCCGACGCCACTGGGTTATACGAGGTATATCGGCCCAAAGCATTATTATTGTGTTTTCAAGATGGCAAGAGAATAAAATATAATACTGATATTTGACAAATGATGTGTTAGTTTTATTGATGGAAATCGCTCAGAATGCATCTCAGGCCATCTAAGGTCCCAGAGCTGTATAATATAACCCTACATCTGCATACATTATGTTCAGATTTCATTCCGGTGTGACGGAAACGGTGGCCCGCTGCATCCAGAGTCCGGGGGGCACTCGCGTCTAGATGTAAGTGTCCCAAGACACTAAGATCTGGATTTAATTGTCCGTCGGGCATTCAGGTCTGGATTTGGATGTCCTGGGACAATGGCTTCCAGGAGACGAAAGTCCTAACCCGGAGCCCAGTGTCCGCCTCGATTATTACTTCCGATTTTCCATCTAATTTACACGTGAACATGTGTACCAGAGAGTAGTATAGAAAGGGGAGTTACGGCGTTATTGACCTACTTCCGACAGGTGGCGCCAACAGTTCATTTCCGTCTGACCTTTGTGAAGTCACTTCCGGTTCCGTTCATGTGTTATAAAGTGACCTTTAACCCTGCGCATGATGTCCGCTATTGTGCGCATGGTCACTTCCGATCACGTGACCGGAACCGGGAGTGACCTCACAAAGGTCAACCGAAAGTGACCTGTTGACGTCACCGGTTGAAGGTAGGTGAATAACGCCCTAAGTCCCCCCTCCCTCCGTCTCTTCCTCCTACTCAGGAGATCAGTGAGGACGAAAATGAAATGAAAAAACAAGATAATTTTAACAAAAAATCTTGAAATTTATGCTAAGAAATAGCCGGGTAGGACTGCATCACACCTAAGGGCTTCCCCTCGTGCTTTCGCGATTCTTTGCTTGTCTCGTGAGAGCTTGTTCACTACAGTGAAGAATACAACATACAGACATAATTTGTATCCGTTGTTTTAATACACAATACTATGGAATCTTGGTACTTCTTAGTTCTTCAGATAAATTCAACAGAATTTGGCTCTTCGTTAAACCAGTTTGGCGCTTGTGCTCTCCGCACTCCGGGAAATTTTGTTGTCTATTTTCGCAGCAGGTGGAACCAAAATACAGATCCAAATTCTCATAACAAAATACCAAGTAACAATACAAAAAGAACCAAATTGTTCTACCAGGACTGTGTGGAACCAAATATCCTGAGGAACAAAGAATAACCGCGATTTGTGAGAAAGTAAGCATCATGGATAACAAACATGTCCGTTTAAAGATGTAATCAGTCACAAATATCGCCAAAGACCCTAAGGCACTCGCAAATTAATTGTTTATTCATGACATATTCTGGATTAAGAAAAAACATGTATGTAGAACACACCGGGTATGTATTCTATGCGTTGGCCTATGGGGGAAATCGACTTTTCCCGAGTTTTTCGGGCTTTTCTATATATTTTGGACTATTTTATGCAAACAATTCCTTCTTTAACACTACAAGGCCTGGGATAGGGACATTCACCACCACCAAACTTTCTGTGCAATCTCCGGAACGACAACAGAATGAGAGCTGACACTCCGTGAATTTGTAGTTTATCATACACGCTAGCTTTAAGCGTGTATTGGGGTCATTTTGGGCCTATTTGCGTAACATCTCGAGCAGAGGATCACGGGTAAATTCACGGGTAATTTTTCATGCATTTTTTGGGGAAAATTACATGAATACAATTTTCGCAAAATTTGATTAAAAATTCGACCAAGAAAGGTGTTTTTTGCAAAATGACGTCACTGTGACGTCATCAAAGCGGCCATCTTGGATTTTTTTTACAGTTTCTTGTACAGGTTGACGCAAAGGTATAGTGTGGTAAGTTTCAGACCCTTTACTTCAAGGGATAAGAAAAATAGTTAGTAGTTAGTGAGGGTGGGGGGGCCGAATTGGCCCCCCCCCCCTTAGGCCTGGACAGGTCCTAAACATCCCAGGCCAGATAAGGTTAACACAGAATTTCTTTAGATTAACGGCGGAACCTTTGAACCGCGAAGTAAAGCTAGCAACCGCAGGGTAAATGCTACTCCGCGGTTTAACCCTATCTGGCCTGGACGATTTGGGGTGTACCGCAGCCTGGGGCGGCGGAAAGTTCCACCCCCTATATATTTTCGCTATCGCTAAGGCTAGAGGGCTGAAACTTATCACACTATATCTCTGGGTCAAGCTCAATTGTAAAATAATCGAAGAAGGCCGCCATTATGACGTCACTGTGACGTCATTTTCAACAGAGCATTTTTGGACGATTTTTCGGTCAAAATCTTCGAATTTTTTTTTTGTTTTTTTCTCCGCAAAAAATGCATGATAAATTAGTAAATAATAATCTGATATGAACTAAACTAAGTTTTACCCAGTTTTCCGTACAGAAAAGCAACAATTTTGAAGAAATATGACGGAAACATCACTTTTCTGGTACCCCCACATGGCCGCCATTTTTAATTTACCCATGACCCTCTGCTCGCGGGGTCATGCAAATTGGCTCAAAATGACCTCAATATGATAATCTAAAAAGTCGCGGAGTTTCAGCTCTCCAATTTGTTGTCGTTCCGGGGATACGAGCAAGAAACCAACAGGGTTGGTATAGGGTTAAAAGTTACTTCGCGGTTTAAAGGTTTACTCGATGGTTTAAAGGTTTACTCTGCGGTTTAACGGTGTAAACGTTTCCAGAGTTTGTTTGGTTTTCGTTGAAAAAAAAACAAAAAAACGATAAAGTCATTTATGACGACGTTACTAGAAATGACAAAAATGTGAACAAAACATGTGATAAACTCAAATCTGTTTATAGAAAATAGACGACAATCAAGAACATCCCCAAGAAAGGCAGAAAATGTAATAAAAACAATGTAAAAAAAATCGATGTCCCCTATATGTCACCCTAATTCTTTAATGCCCTTGATGGACCATCGCTATCCAAGCTTGGATTGAATAGGTAATAAATATACCCGGTGTACGTCATGAATACACCATTACTTTGCAAGCGCCTTAGGTTGAACTTCCGGTAATGTATACATACAATTAGCCATAAATGAAGTCTACAAAATATATTAATTGCGGGTCACAAGGACTCACTTTTCGCGTTTCTATGTAAATGGGTTATACCAAAAAGGAATAGTGTCTCGTTCAAACAATCATCCCGGTGAAAACGTTTGGACTTGGGTGGAAACTTCGGATTGAAAAACGTTTTCACTCGGGTGAAAACTAAACTGAAAAAAATATATACCAAACTAAAATTAATAGCATGTCGTATATGGGCCACCGTAAGGATGTACATTGACTTAAATACATAAAATTAGTATTCCTAAAAAAAAAATATATATTTAACAAAGATGTGACGGTATAACTTTACAAGACGTACAAAAGCTGTACATGAGAAATCCAGAAAATCAAACATTTTCCACTGACCCCGACTAGGATCGAACCCACAATCTTACCTTCTGCTGTACTGTCCACCGTCCATGCCTTTATCCACTGCACCACCGATTTGCTGGCCGAACCTCTGTTCAGAATTTCTAGCCTTTACTATTCCTTTAGTTTCATATATAGGTCAACCGGACTCTGAGGTATGCCGGACTCTGAGGACTTCCATAGCTGTGGAAGCGCCCATAGTCCGCCAGATGCCATGGTCCGGGCCCTATATATGAGAAGGGACATTCCTGTCTAGATTTCAGTGACCCGGACACCAACGATATCAGGACCATGGTTTCTGCTGATAGGGGGACAATTGTTTCCGAGGGAGGACTTTTGTATCTGGATCTGGGTGCCCTTCGGACACCCAGATCCAGATACCATGATCCCCGGACCCTCATATCTGGCGGACCACCATTGCTTCCACACCGGGAAAACGCTTAGAACGCATCTCCGGCGATCTAGGACCCCGGAGCTTACGGGGCCTAGGCGGCCCCTGGACCCTCGCCTAAAGTGCTATAATAGTCGACCCCCCTTTCAAAAATCCTAGCGACGCCCGAAGAATGGGAACTCTATATAGGAATTAAGTGTGAATATCCCCTATTACACGGCATATTCTTGGGAGGAGCGGAAATATATCCTCGTAATGGAAGAATTAAGGGAATGAATGCTACAGCCTTTCATCCTATAATAGATCGACTGTCACTTCAGACCACAGGCCCGCAAAACAAGAGATTTTGGTGGGTGGGGGGGGGGGCGGTGGTACTAGGGTGAAGTGTCAAAATATGGGGCCTCTATATATAACCCCATGCTTTATATAAAAAAAACACCAAGGTCTGAAACGGACTTTGGGTGAATCGAGAAATGAACGGTTTATCGCCAAACAAAATACGGTACATCAGCATATTATACAAGTATCACGTTATATATTTCCGTCGTCAAATTAGTAAATCTGTGCAATTTTTTACCTATGCGGGCGATTCAAAATCCAACCAGACTGTCCATCCATCTAGGAACAGCCGTTCTTGTGGCGGGCTTCGTTCTCAATTCTGATTGGTCAGGCGCGACACGCCTCCAGCAAGAGAGGTCACGCACAGATCAGCTGGCGCGATTGACCAATCAGAATTGAGAACGAAGCCCGCCATAATCGGGCTGTTCCTAGATGGATGGACAGTCTGGTTGGATTTTGAATCGCCCGGCAAAGGTAAAAAATTGCACAAATTTACTAATTTGACGACGGAAATATATAGTGATACTTGTAGAATATGCTGATGTATTTTGTTTGGCCCCATATTTCGACACTTCACCCTAATGCCACCGCCCCCCCTCCCCCTCCAAATCTCTTGTTTTGCGGGCCTGTGCTTCAGACTCTAGCTGTCTAATATTTAGCATGTGTTTGGATCTATAAAACCTACACCTACATCTTGGGCTGCATCCCCTGCCACTTCGAACTCGACAATTTTGATATCGGACATGTATATTGATATATAACACATCTCTAGATCGCATAGGACTTCAGGTTCTGTCTCAGAAGTGGCGTGTTTGTGTGTCTCTGAGCTAGACCCTATATTCTCGGCTATATCGCCGGTTTAGAGCGATCTAGTATGTATTGGTTTATAACACAATCCGTACATTCTAGACTACATCGCCTGTGACTTCCGACTACACCCTAGACTACATCCTTTGTGTCATCAGACTACATCCTAGACTACATCGCCTGTGACTCCAGACTGAGTCTAATCTTTGGCATGTGTATGGATCTATTAGCTAGACCCTACATCATTGAATACATCGTCTGTCATTTCAGACTAGAAAGATCTAGTATTGGGCATGTGTATGGGTCTATAACACTACCTCTACATCCTATACTACACCGTCTGTGACTTTGATATTTGACATGGTGGACGTTTCGTCCACGAGGCCCGCCCTTTTGGTCTTTGATATATGTTGGCATTTGTGGGAAGTTGATGCTTGGTCGACATCGGGCCTTACAGATGTCATTTCCATCTGACGACGATACAGCTCACCAATCCCCAGTGTACGAGTTGTCACAGCGACACAGCTCACCAATTACCAATATACGAGTTGTCAGAGCATTTCCATCACAGCCCTCTAGATTTGTATCTAATACCGCTTATGCCGGTGCTAGGGGCCGTGTGATCATGTCATCCAAGTTGCCACATGAACAGGTACAATAAAAGCGTACCTGAGATACAACACATATTACGAATCGTTAGATTCTTGGTATGGGATTTAGAATAGGTTAACCAGAAGACTATACGGTGAAGCCATGTGATTCTGTCAGTATGTCGGCACCTCTTCCCACTCCCCTCATATGTGTTGTAATGTTTATGGATTTATAAGCTAGATTCCTACACCCTGGCCTACATTGCCGGTCACTTCAGACTATAACGATCTAGTATATATTGGGCAGAGCTGTACATGAGAAATCCAGAAAATCAAACATTTTCCACTGACCCCGACTTAGGATCGAACCCACAATCTTACCTTCTGCTGTACTGTCCACCGTCCATGCCTTTATCCACTGCACCACCGATTTGCTGGCCGAACCTCTGTTCAGAATTTCTAGCCTTTACTATTCCTTTAGTTTCATATATAGGTCAACCGGGCTCTGAGGTATGCCGGACTCTGAGGACTTCCATAGCTGTGGAAGCACCCATAGTCCGCCAGATGCCATGGTCCGGGCCCTATATATATGAGAAGGGACATTCCTGTCTAGATTTCAGTGACCCGGACACCAACGATATCAGGACCATGGTTTCTGCTGATAGGGGGACAATTGTTTCCGAGGGAGGACTTTTGTATCTGGATCTGGGTGCCCTTCGGACACCCAGATCCAGATACCATGATCCCCGGACCCTCATATCTGGCGGACCACCATTGCTTCCACACCGGGAAAACGCTTAGAACGCATCTCCGGCGATCTAGGACCCCGGAGCTTACGGGGCCTAGGCGGCCCCTGGACCCTCGCCTAAAGTGCTATAATAGTCGACCCCCCTTTCAAAAATCCTGGCGACGCCCGAAGAATGGGAACTCTATATAGGAATTAAGTGTGAATATCCCCTATTACACGGCATATTCTTGGGAGGAGCGGAAATATATCCTCGTAATGGAAGAATTAAGGGAATGAATGCTACAGCCTTTCATCCTATAATAGATCGACTGTCACTTCAGACCACAGGCCCGCAAAACAAGAGATTTTGGTGGGTGGGGGGGGGGGCGGTGGTACTAGGGTGAAGTGTCAAAATATGGGGCCTCTATATATAACCCCATGCTTTATATAAAAAAAACACCAAGGTCTGAAACGGACTTTGGGTGAATCGAGAAATGAACGGTTTATCGCCAAACAAAATACATCAGCATATTATACAAGTATCACGTTATATATTTCCGTCGTCAAATTAGTAAATCTGTGCAATTTTTTACCTATGCGGGCGATTCAAAATCCAACCAGACTGTCCATCCATCTAGGAACAGCCGTTCTTGTGGCGGGCTTCGTTCTCAATTCTGATTGGTCAGGCGCGACACGCCTCCAGCAAGAGAGGTCACGCACAGATCAGCTGGCGCGATTGACCAATCAGAATTGACAACGAAGCCCGCCATAATCGGGCTGTTCCTAGATGGATGGACAGTCTGGTTGGATTTTGAATCGCCCGGCAAAGGTAAAAAATTGCACAAATTTACTAATTTGACGACGGAAATATATAGTGATACTTGTAGAATATGCTGATGTATTTTGTTTGGCCCCATATTTCGACACTTCACCCTAATGCCACCGCCCCCCCTCCCCCTCCAAATCTCTTGTTTTGCGGGCCTGTGCTTCAGACTCTAGCTGTCTAATATTTAGCATGTGTTTGGATCTATAAAAACTACACCTACATCTTGGGCTGCATCCCCTGCCACTTCGAACTCGACAATTTTGATATCGGACATGTATATTGATATATAACACATCTCTAGATCGCATAGGACTTCAGGTTCTGTCTCAGAAGTGGCGTGTTTGTGTGTCTCTGAGCTAGACCCTATATTCTCGGCTATATCGCCGGTTTAGAGCGATCTAGTATGTATTGGTTTATAGCACAATCCGTACATTCTAGACTACATCGCCTGTGACTTCCGACTACACCCTAGACTACATCCTTTGTGTCATCAGACTACATCCTAGACTACATCGCCTGTGACTCCAGACTGAGTCTAATCTTTGGCATGTGTATGGATCTATTAGCTAGACCCTACATCATTGAATACATCGTCTGTCATTTCAGACTAGAAAGATCTAGTATTGGGCATGTGTATGGGTCTATAACACTACCTCTACATCCTATACTACACCGTCTGTGACTTTGATATTTGACATGGTGGACGTTTCGTCCACGAGGCCCGCCCTTTTGGTCTTTGATATATGTTGGCATTCGTGGGAAGTTGATGCTTGGTCGACATCGGGCCTTACAGATGTCATTTCCATCTGACGACGATACAGCTCACCAATCCCAGTGTACGAGTTGTCACAGCGACACAGCTCACCAATTACCAATATACGAGTTGTCAGAGCATTTCCATCACAGCTCTCTAGATTTGTATCTAATACCGCTTATGCCGGTGCTAGGGGCCGTGTGGTCTTGTCATCCAAGTTGCCACATGAACAGGTACAATAAAAGCGTACCTGAGATACAACACATATTACGAATCGTTAGATTCTTGGTATGGGATTTAGAATAGGTTAACCAGAAGACTATACGGTGAAGCCATGTGATTCTGTCAGTATGTCGGCACCTCTTCCCACTCCCCTTATATGTGTTGTAATGTTTATGGATTTATAAGCTAGATTCCTACACCCTGGCCTACATTGCCTGTCACTTCAGACTATAACGATCTAGTATATATTGGGCATGTATGGATCTATAAAACGACCCCTACATCCTAGATTACATCGCATGTCACGTCAGACTAGAATGATCTAGTATTGGGCATGTCTATGCATCTATAGATGCGACCACATACAGAAATGTGTAATCTTAGGAGAACGAATCATCGTCAACAATGTTCCAACACTGTTTACCGGTATTTAAGAAGTCTCTTTCAGGAACAAAGTTGCATAATATTAGTAGAATATAAAAGGGGATTCAAGCGCATGAAAGCCATGGAAGCCGATGACGTCACTAAAAGAAATAAAAATAAAAAAATAAAAAAAAGTTGGTCAACATGATCTCGTAACTAGATCAATAAGTCGCCATAAGTAAGACCTTGAGTAGGTCACGATATCGTAAATACACCGAAGTCGTATTGATTCCTATGTTGATAGTGTTGAACGAGCGTAAAGTCTTCATCATAGTTGGAATATAATCCTCCATAACATTTGCACCAGACTCATCCTCGTCGTAACCTTGGCTTGTATATTGCTGTTTTCTCTCGTCAATGTCAACTTTACAATCTCGTGCGATAGGTTTACCGAACATGCTTTTCCACACGTTGTATTCGACCCGTTTCCGCAAGTGGGTAGGTTGATCCATTTCTCCAGGATGGTTGAGTTCGTCATCTGAAGGGTAGTTTCTCTTTCGTCGTTCCATTTCATTCCCGCTCCTATGGACCATCTACCTCTGCTGGGACTCATCATTTTCATTCCGTTTGAACCACGGTGCATCCGTCCCCGTATATAATCCCTCTCCCACTTGTTCATTCCTCTTAACGGGCCATGCTGGATCGTGAGATGGTATGCGTTGAATTTGAGTTGATGGATTATAAATTGAGGCTGGACGTGGTGGCAGTTGTTGTCCCTCTTTCACGAGTTCCTCATCGCCTGATATTACATTGGTAGATAGTCTGTCCTTTTCCGCTGTATGGGGGTTTAAATTGAAATTACGAATCGTTAGATTCTTGGTATGGGATTTAGAATAGGTTAACCAGAAGACTATACGGTGAAGCCATGTGATTCTGTCAGTATGTCGGCACCTCTTCCCACTCCCCTCATATGTGTTGTAATGTTTATGGATTTATAAGCTAGATTCCTACACCCTGGCCTACATTGCCGGTCACTACATCCTTTGTGTCATCAGACTACATCCTAGACTACATCGCCTGTGACTCCAGACTGAGTCTAATCTTTGGCATGTGTATGGATCTATTAGCTAGACCCTACATCATTGAATACATCGTCTGTCATTTCAGACTAGAAAGATCTAGTATTGGGCATGTGTATGGGTCTATAACACTACCTCTACATCCTATACTACACCGTCTGTGACTTTGATATTTGACATGGTGGACGTTTCGTCCACGAGGCCCGCCCTTTTGGTCTTTGATATATGTTGGCATTCGTGGGAAGTTGATGCTTGGTCGACATCGGGCCTTACAGATGTCATTTCCATCTGACGACGATACAGCTCACCAATCCCAGTGTACGAGTTGTCACAGCGACACAGCTCACCAATTACCAATATACGAGTTGTCAGAGCATTTCCATCACAGCTCTCTAGATTTGTATCTAATACCGCTTATGCCGGTGCTAGGGGCCGTGTGGTCTTGTCATCCAAGTTGCCACATGAACAGGTACAATAAAAGCGTACCTGAGATACAACACATATTACGAATCGTTAGATTCTTGGTATGGGATTTAGAATAGGTTAACCAGAAGACTATACGGTGAAGCCATGTGATTCTGTCAGTATGTCGGCACCTCTTCCCACTCCCCTTATATGTGTTGTAATGTTTATGGATTTATAAGCTAGATTCCTACACCCTGGCCTACATTGCCTGTCACTTCAGACTATAACGATCTAGTATATATTGGGCATGTATGGATCTATAAAACGACCCCTACATCCTAGACTACATCGCATGTCACGTCAGACTAGAATGATCTAGTATTGGGCATGTCTATGCATCTATAGATGCGACCACATACAGAAATGTGTAATCTTAGGAGAACGAATCATCGTCAACAATGTTCCAACACTGTTTACCGGTATTTAAGAAGTCTCTTTCAGGAACAAAGTTGCATAATATTAGTAGAATATAAAAGGGGATTCAAGCGCATGAAAGCCATGGAAGCCGATGACGTCACTAAAAGAAATAAAAATAAAAAAATAAAAAAAAGTTGGTCAACATGATCTCGTAACTAGATCAATAAGTCGCCATAAGTAAGACCTTGAGTAGGTCACGATATCGTAAATACACCGAAGTCGTATTGATTCCTATGTTGATAGTGTTGAACGAGCGTAAAGTCTTCATCATAGTTGGAATATAATCCTCCATAACATTTGCACCAGACTCATCCTCGTCGTAACCTTGGCTTGTATATTGCTGTTTTCTCTCGTCAATGTCAACTTTACAATCTCGTGCGATAGGTTTACCGAACATGCTTTTCCACACGTTGTATTCGACCCGTTTCCGCAAGTGGGTAGGTTGATCCATTTCTCCAGGATGGTTGAGTTCGTCATCTGAAGGGTAGTTTCTCTTTCGTCGTTCCATTTCATTCCCGCTCCTATGGACCATCTACCTCTGCTGGGACTCATCATTTTCATTCCGTTTGAACCACGGTGCATCCGTCCCCGTATATAATCCCTCTCCCACTTGTTCATTCCTCTTAACGGGCCATGCTGGATCGTGAGATGGTATGCGTTGAATTTGAGTTGATGGATTATAAATTGAGGCTGGACGTGGTGGCAGTTGTTGTCCCTCTTTCACGAGTTCCTCATCGCCTGATATTACATTGGTAGATAGTCTGTCCTTTTCCGCTGTATGGGGGTTTAAATTGAAATTACGAATCGTTAGATTCTTGGTATGGGATTTAGAATAGGTTAACCAGAAGACTATACGGTGAAGCCATGTGATTCTGTCAGTATGTCGGCACCTCTTCCCACTCCCCTCATATGTGTTGTAATGTTTATGGATTTATAAGCTAGATTCCTACACCCTGGCCTACATTGCCGGTCACTACATCCTTTGTGTCATCAGACTACATCCTAGACTACATCGCCTGTGACTCCAGACTGAGTCTAATCTTTGGCATGTGTATGGATCTATTAGCTAGACCCTACATCATTGAATACATCGTCTGTCATTTCAGACTAGAAAGATCTAGTATTGGGCATGTGTATGGGTCTATAACACTACCTCTACATCCTATACTACACCGTCTGTGACTTTGATATTTGACATGGTGGACGTTTCGTCCACGAGGCCCGCCCTTTTGGTCTTTGATATATGTTGGCATTCGTGGGAAGTTGATGCTTGGTCGACATCGGGCCTTACAGATGTCATTTCCATCTGACGACGATACAGCTCACCAATCCCAGTGTACGAGTTGTCACAGCGACACAGCTCACCAATTACCAATATACGAGTTGTCAGAGCATTTCCATCACAGCTCTCTAGATTTGTATCTAATACCGCTTATGCCGGTGCTAGGGGCCGTGTGGTCTTGTCATCCAAGTTGCCACATGAACAGGTACAATAAAAGCGTACCTGAGATACAACACATATTACGAATCGTTAGATTCTTGGTATGGGATTTAGAATAGGTTAACCAGAAGACTATACGGTGAAGCCATGTGATTCTGTCAGTATGTCGGCACCTCTTCCCACTCCCCTTATATGTGTTGTAATGTTTATGGATTTATAAGCTAGATTCCTACACCCTGGCCTACATTGCCTGTCACTTCAGACTATAACGATCTAGTATATATTGGGCATGTATGGATCTATAAAACGACCCCTACATCCTAGACTACATCGCATGTCACGTCAGACTAGAATGATCTAGTATTGGGCATGTCTATGCATCTATAGATGCGACCACATACAGAAATGTGTAATCTTAGGAGAACGAATCATCGCCAACAATGTTGCAACACTGTTTACCGGTATTTAGGAAGTCTCTTTCAGGAACAAAGTTGCATAATATTAGTAGAATATAAAAGGAGGTTCAAGCGCATGAAAGCCATGGAAGCCGATGACGTCACTAAAAAAAATAAAAATAAAAAAAATAAAAAAAAGTAGGTCAACATGATCTCGTAACTAGATCAATAAGTCGCCATAAGTAAGACCACTAGGTCGCCTTGAGTAGGTCACGATATCGTAAATACACCGAAGTCGTATTGATTCCTATGTTGATAGTGTTGAATGAGCGTAAAGTGTTCATCATCGTTGGAATATAATCCTCCATAGCATTTGCACCAGACTCATCCTCGTCGTAACCTTGGCTTGTATATCGCTGTTTTCTCTCGTCAATGTCAACCTTACAATCTCTCGCGATAGGTTTACCGAACATGCTTTTGCACACGTTATATTCGACCCGTTTCCGCAAGTGGGTAGGTTGATCTATTTCTCCAGGATGGTTGAGTTCGTCATCTGAAAGGTAGTTTCTCTTTCGTCGTTCCATTTCATTCCCGCTCCTATGGACCATCTGCCTCTGCTGGGACTCATCATTTTCATTCCGTTTGAACCACGGTGCATCCGTCCTCGTATATAATCCCTCTCCCACTTGTTCATTCTTCTTAACGGACCATGCTGGATCGTGAGATGGTATGCGTTGAATGTGAGTTGATGGATTATGAATTGAGGCTGGACGTGGTGGCAGTTGTTGTCCCTCTTTCGCGAGTTCCTCATCGCCTGATATTACATTGGTAGATAGTCTGTCCTTTGCCGCTGTATGGGGTTTTAAATCGATGAACAGATATCCGTACGGACGAGATGTGGCTTCGTGAAATTTTGTCATGAAATGTGTCGTATCCTGAGGAAAGATCCGTCTCGCGAACATGCTAATTTGCTGTTTATCAATAGGATTATTGAATAGAACGAAATACTGGCATAGAACGTGATGCCTCACCTTGAGGGAAGAGATTCTGAGACAAATAAACTATGGGACAAATTTCTGTGATGGGACCCTTTGGTGAATAGGTCGGCAACTTTCGAATTGTCCTTGGCCGCACTCATCAGATCATCTAGCACTACCACGTTGGTCTGCTCGGAATCGAAGTAATACTCTTCGCCGATGTCGTGAGGAATTTCTGGGACGAAGCTCACATTCTCTAATTGCATATTCTCTTATGTGGGCTGCCATTGGCTATATAACACCATACACCGCGTGTCGGAGCTGGGTTTCCACACCTTCCTCTAGAAACTTCATCACCCAAAACGTCATTCCACATCCCGTAGGGCCGCTCACCGTCATCGTATAGGGATGCTCTACTCCACTTGGTTGAACTATAGCGGGATTACGTGGTGTCTGTTGGCCGTGTTTGCATTGAATGTGTCTGAGCATACTATGGCGACGAGAGAAGGTTCTCTGACAGAAATTACACGTACACGACATGTTGATTAGTCAACCAATACAAATGGACTGATGAGGGAAACGCTTTAATCCCTATATATATATAGACACCGTTACTACCACCACCACCACCACGCCCACCACCACCACCACCACCACGGCCATCACCACCACCACCACGCATGCGCACCCGAATAGCGGCGAAAGTTACCGAGATTCGATGAATTCGTATAAGAGCTTTACGGTTGACCCCGACACGAGGAATACAACGTCGCAAACAGCGTGCGCGTATGTCGCTTTTTTGAGAAATAAGCGACATACGCGCATGGTGACCCTAATAAAGACCCTGGTAGAAATATTTGTAGATAAACATTGAATGGAAGGCTAGATGTCGAAATGATAGCTACAACAAAGCAGTTTTCTCTCTTTATTTGTAAAGCAGTGCTATGAGTTGATGAATAAAGCGTTTATTTTGTAATCTTCGTATAGGTTTGTCTGTATTTTATCCTCCTCCCCCTCCTCTTTTATCCTGATACGCCAATGCTAGTTCTATGAAACGTGTTCAGATACGTGCGATAGCTCTGAAACGCGTGTAGCTAAATATACATTAAATGTAGAAAAAAGCGATAACGTGTATATACTGTCTACAGACGTCACCACCACCACCACGGCGACCACCACCACCACCACCACACCCCGATACTACCACCACCACCACCGCCACGACCACCACGACCACCATCACCACCACCACCACCACCATCACCACCACCACCACGCATGCGCACCCGAATAGCGGCGAAAGTTACCGAGATTCGATCAATTCGTATAGGAGCTTTACGGTAGACCTCGACACGAGAAATGACGTGACACCGATTATCGTCTAATTGCGGCGAAAGTTACCACCGGGCGATAAAATTGTATTGGACCTTTATTGTGCATCTATGTGAGAGGAATACGACGCGAGTCTCTATCCGTCTTATTTCCCGAGATATCGCCATGTGTAATTTATAGAAAATACGACGAAAATTCCAAAAAACATGCCTCATTCAACACTATCAAAATAGGAATCAATACGATTTCGGTGTATTTACGATATGGTGACCTACTTAAGGCGACTTAATGGTCTTACTTATGGTGACTTATTGACCGAGTTGTGAGATCATGTTGACCTACTATTTTGTTGTGACGTCATCGGCTTCCATGGCTTCCATGCGCTTAAACCCCCCTTTTATATTCTACTAATATTATCCAGAAGCAATAAAATGTTAATCAAAAACTTCTTTCATTTGAAAATGGGAACTCATCTTTAGACGAATTTAGTATGTATATATCCTGTATATAGGAGCGGAAAAAACCCCTCTCGGGGGGAGAAATTCTCCTCTAAGGCACATGAATGCAAGAGCATTACATCGTATGATACATCGTCTGTCACTTCCGACTCTAGCTGTCTAATGTTGGGCCCCTGTTTGGATCGTTAAAAACTACACCACCACCTTGATCTGCATCCCCTGCCAGTTCGGTATAAACACGACTCTATACATCCTGTGCTATTTCGCCTGCCACTTCGGACTGGAACACTCTCAAATTGAGCATGTGCATGGGCACGATCCGACACCCTGGTTCCATTGCGTGACGGCAGACTCGAACAGTCTGGTCTATGTTATCTGTCACATCAGCGGCTGAGCCTCGAACAGTCCCATGTTGCGCATATTTGTGAATCTATACACACGGCACTAACATCCTGAGCTACATCATCTGTCACTTCAGACTCGAATAGCCTGATACTGGGTATATATGGGTATATGGCTCTATAAATACGACATCTATATTGAGCATATGTATAGATCTAAAAACACGACCCTACATTCTGGGCGACATCAC
>JAVTVY010002083.1:0-33651 GCA_036873755.1 Hanleya hanleyi
GCTTTGACATTATATCCTAAAAATGTGTAGGGTCCTCCTTTGCCCCAGAGTCAAAGGATACCCAACATTTGGCGCCAAACCAGGACCTGAAACTGAAGATATTACAAAGACAAAGTTAACAGACGGATAGACGGACAAAGAGGCTGGAACAGAAATCGTGATCGCAAATAGAACCTCGTCTATCGACGGGCGTACAAAAACGATAGTGGAATAACAATATAATCTAACGTAAATTCTATTTACACCTCGAGTGTAGATATATTTATGGGTACAGCCCGTCAAACCGAGTTAGGGTTAGCTCCCTTGTCTTTTCGGTTGCTTTGCAGACGACAGACGAAAACTAGAAGGTGTTCTTCTTGTGTGCTTGGAATATTCGACAATATCTCCTTTAACAATTAAGTTTTTCATATAGACCCAAAGGTAATTCGGGAGTAAGTATCACCCTGCATTGCAGCGGCTAGTTGTCAATCGCTTACGCTGTCTCTGGTTTTTCATAATCATGACTTTACGTTCGCGGATTTTTAGGTCATTCCACTGTCCGCAGAATGTCGTCTCACGTGCAGTCTGATGCGGATAGCAGACTCCGTGTTGATTTCATTCTTGAAACATTTCCGTGAACGGAGTATTATGGGGGACGTACTGTTAATTCGTTAATGCAACATGATTTGCCTGTCGTTGGCAATTGAGGTACCGACGTGGTAGTTCTGATTATTGGAGGCAACGATATCACCCCAGGTGTTGACCCCCCCCCCCTTTTTTCTTTTGTGGGGTTAATAACACAATTGCTGCACAATTTAGCAATATTTTGTTGCATGGGATGAGCAGTATGCCATATGCTACATTCTGGAGGCACGATGATTATTTTTTATTGCCCACAGTACCGTACAGGACATGTCAGATTTGAGCTTATGAAAGAGCATTTTATCAAGAATTTATTCTGTGCAGACGGTGTTCACTTTTCACGGAAAGGGCAGTATTATTTATACCATAACATTCGCAGTGCACTCAATAAGGGCTGTAGTGCTCTGGATACACTGTATTCTGCCTCAATTACTCATACCGAGTAGGCCTCGGAAACATACGATATTTGGTTGTTGTACCATCGGATGCTTAGCATGATCATGGTGAATCAAGGTCGTTGAGGGGGTGCATTATGTTTAGCACAGTCTGAATGTATTGATGCAGTTATTACGAATAATTATGTAACAGCAATAAAATTCATGACAATTGTTATTGTGTTGGACCTTATTTTTCACGCTCCAGGTTGATGTATAGCCATCTGGCCTTGAAAATCCGTCATTGGTTTATCTTGACACCGATCAACTTCTCAATGGCTTGTATCCTATCCTGAAATTTCGAAATGGTCTTTATTGATTTGTCACTGTGTATTATAAATACATATTTGGGCTATGGGTTTCTTGGCATAAATATTGCCTACTTTCCCGTGTTCGATCATATTGGTCGAGTGCACGCTAAGACTGGATCGAGCTATTGTGACGTTTACCGAACTGAAGCTATTCCCCTCACCCAAGATGCAGTTGTGTCCTGCATTGAGCAGGATGGGCTGTTCCTAGAACTGTGTTTGATATGACAATCTGTTAGCCTACCATGATAACTGCGTGCATCACAGGCTGGGGCTGAGAATCCTTACTTCAGCCTTCATTATGCTAGCTAGCTGGTTGAAATGAATACTACATATTTGAGTCAAAATGAATTATAAAGCAGTGAGTATTAGTCATTTCTCTTTGTTCATTGGCAGTAATTTGGTATTATTACTAAATTCATCAACGGCTACCAAAATTTGCCTTTATTAGCCCTGGTCAGTGATGTGGGGGTCTGTACAGAGACTCTGTGCCGACCCTGCCAGTTGGCCTGCATCACATAGGTCGTTAGGCTGATTGTCATTTGTTACCGTCTCTGGAGGAGATGTGTGTCTTTCAACTAGGCCACACATAACAACTGTGTCCTGCATCGCATAGGCTGGGTAGTGCATAATTTGTGTGGATTCCTGAATGGGTCCAAGTTTTGAATGGTATTGCATTTGTTCAGAATGCTTAGTTAAAAGCATTCAGCTATAGTATTGTCTCCCCTTGATCACTCATACAAGCACCCAGAAGGTACAAATGAACATGTACAGGCCCTGTAGTATATCTGAAGGGTTACAGGTGTTGTATGGGGAGGCACAGGTTTCATATATGGCCACATTCCACTGTTTTATACCCATGCAAGATAACATGGATAGAGATGGAAAAGTTGTGACTATAGAACAGCGTATGTTTTTGTACCACGCTGTTGATTACAAGTCCATTTGTGGGACAATATGATTATATGTACCAGGCCATGTTATTTTGAATCCCTGTATGGGTTTAATTTAGCTGTACCCAAAGTTCATTTTATGCATTGCTACTGTTATGTTGTAGATAACACCAACATATGAGATTGTCTAAATCTGACATAATCACTTGGGTCAATTTATCCCCCCCCCCACCCCCTCACCAGTAAGCACACACACCCTGATGCTGAGGAGCTGTTATTTAATGCATAGCAAACGAAACATGGTTTATTTCCCAGCAATGCCCCCCACAAATGGAAGTCTGCATTGAGGGCTGCAGAGGTTGTATGCGCCGTCAAGTCGCCCAGGGTTAGAGAGCGACGGGAGAGCGACGGGAATCCGCTTGGGCTACAGATGGGCCCAACATGAGTTGTCGCCAATAACCCTGCTGAATATTGCTCAGCAAGTGGAATCTAACATTTTGCAATGTTTAACTGAATAAACTATTAAACTAACTGCATGCCACAGCAGCTATTGCACAGGTTCTTTTAACTGGCATTGCATCACAATCTGCTGCAGCCAACTATGGGGTTGGGCCCAATGCTGTTGCAGAACAGGAGCAGTACCGGTATTTTCATTCATTCTATAGTTATAAAAAATACACACTTTTAGATAGCATTGCAGCCCACACGGCTCACCTCGGCAGTCAGCAATTGTCGAGGTAAATGCTGTGGCATAATCAGTTCACCCCACCTCATATTTAACATTGTGTTGAAAAGGAGTTATTTTAATATGACATTAATTCTGCCGAGGTGACTTTCTGAATTATGTGGGCTGCATTGTTGACATGAATCATCATATCCTCGTAGACCTATAGAGTTGACAATGCTAGAGTAGCCCAATAGTTTTTTCTTTTTATTCAAGGTGTCAGTTCTTTGCCACATATGTTGTTTCATATTGGTCATGCTATCAAAGTATCACCGTTAGTGATATTGCAGTCTCGCATAATTCAGCTACACACACTTTTGTGGTTATCCATGTTGTTCTTTTCTATTCAGATTGCCGGAGAAGTGTGACACCATCACCTACTTTAACAGAATAGCAACTTTTGATCAGACAGAACTAGATTTTGATCAGGTATATCTCCTGGCTGACCGCTACTTCACCCATTATTTTAATGGTCGCCTTGTTGACACAAATGTGTATACATTTGGTAAAGAAGATTATATAGAGAGGAATTTACCGAAAAGTTATAGAAGTGCTTTGGCAAAGTTTAGATTAGGTGTTGCACCTTTACGATTGGAAACTGGAAGATATGAAGGTTTATCTATTGACAGAAGAACTTGTTTTATTTGCCCAGGGGTAGTGGAAACTGAAGAGCATGTATTGTGTAATTGCCCGTTATATGAGGACATACGTTTTAACCTGTTTCAAACACTATATTTTGTTTGTGGTGAAGATTTCCTACGTTTTAACCTGTTTCAAACACTATATTTTGTTTGTGGTGAAGATTTCCTGAAGATGTCAGATAAGGAAATTCTGTGTGTAGCGTTTTCCAACCCGGACGTAGTCAATACTTCGGCCAACGCCTGCTATCAAATTTTAAGACGACGACAACATTCTATTTATGCATGAGGTTTTAACTCTTGTATGTAATTGTTTTGATATTTTGTCTTAAGTATCTTGAGCTTGTATCATCAGCTATCAATTGTTTTAACTGCTAGTATCAGTCTCTCATAACTCTATTATTAGAGTGGTACATATAATCACGTAGTCTGAAAGTACTGCTGCTGTGAATGTTTTATATGTGGTGAGACTTTAATAAACTTATCTTATCTTATGTGTTTACTAATTAGGGATGCAATGCTATGGACTTTTGTTAGTTCAATTAGCTAGACGCAGCATTAAGCCCAGAAATAAAGCTTTTGTCTGTCGTTGTGAGTTCGAGACCCATTATTGTCATTCATATGGTGATCCTTTTCCCCCGCGTTTAATATTATTTCGGTATTTTGCCATCTAAAATATAATATTATCCAACAATAGCTTTTACGTGAAAATTGACTGTTATTGATTATAAAAGATAATTAATTCAATGAGCATGGAATCATTGTACACCTCAACACTTATTAAACAATGACTTGTCCATGAGTGAATAATAGATTCAGTATCTGTCGCTAGAAAATGTTTTTGCACGTTTTCGCTATAAGGTATGCAGGGCAGGTACACAAATGAATACAAACTGCTATGGATAACCTCCTTGTGCTGACACTTGCGTATATTTAATCTGCTTATATTTGATCAAGAATACACCAAAAGATTCTTGTTAAGGATTGCTGGCCCATTAGAGTCAGTTTTTGCACCCCCGTGACATTTTGTGTTCTGTATCAATAAATATACAAGATAACCATAATAAACTATATATTTTATGAAAGCGTACATCGTAGGGATTCCAACTATTTCATTTGTATAACCGACGCTGCTAATTTGTAGAAAATGTTCCAATTTAAAAAATTCAAATGAAAACAATAGCGTCCTTTTTTCAAATGAAATTTCATGAAAACTGTTGGTCTTGTTTCAACTTTGATGGTACACCTTGATAGGAGACAATTCGAACTAGTAAACTTTATCTCATTTTTTAATTTTTGCCTGGTTTTGTTTTTACAGCTATTTTACTGGAATAAATTGAAAAAACGTACTATTTTACGGTCGTTTGTCTTAAAAGTTGGATAATTAAAAAACTAAGCCGAGCTTACAAAAAGTGAGATAAGGTTTACTAGATCACCTTATAAGTAACAAGCATGTCAAATTTCAAAAGCGTAGTATGGATACTTTTTGAGAAATAAACGTTTGAATCTCGGATTTTGTGCAAAAATGAAAGGCCAGAAATCGGGCGAAAAGTGTTCAGCTATTCATCTGATGAATTAATCCTAACTTTTTGCTTGCATTCTATTGTCAAATACATTTTTAATCGGTTTTATGGGACCTACTCGAATTCCTGTTTATTCGTCAAGGCGGTTTCAAATCCAATTTACACTTGAAAATCTTGCTAAAACTCGTTCAGCTGAAAAATGTTCACACCTGCGTTGTTCAGTTCACGGCGGGTGTCTGAGCGAAGTGTCACTTCATTGAGTTCTTGTCATAACTCCATTGTACTTAAATATCTTGCACATTGTTATTGTTATTTATAATATTTAGTACCTAATTAGTTATTGTTATTGTGTGACTTAGATCACGATAGTGCCAGTCGGTGGCAAAATATAACACCATAAAACAAAAAACTACAAACTCTTCTATTCTTTGTAATACAGGCACAGAACACTGAAGAACACAGACGAGGAAGACCAGCATTAAAACAGAACACCGATGACGACAAATATTATAAAACAGCACCATGGTGGACAAGAGTAAAAACAGAAGACGGATGACAATCACAAGAATGCCAACATCGCCGCACAACAAGAAACGTCCAGAAACAGAACACCACATCCTAGACCACACCGACACGCTACCCCATAGATGACACCGAACAGACACCTTAACACAGAATATGTTCCTTTGACTTTCACGCAATATAGGACGTAGACCTGCCGTCCTGTGCCCCAATACACACTCCAAGCAATTGTTACAGGCACAGATTTCTGGAAGAACCCACCCGTTCCCATGAGCGCCGCTAGAAAAGTCGATCAGAAAAATCCTGAAGTCGCCCATGGTTCTCCCAGTTTTTTCTGGACGGCTTTGTGTGTACAAAGGGTACCAAGACAAAGGAATCATACACGCGATTACAGTGAACTCACAATTACCAGAAAAACTTACCAAAAAAAAAACAAAACAGAAAGAGACTTACGAACTTATACATATAGCGATTCTTATTTACCTCTATTTATATCTCCTACTCTCATTGTTATTTATTATTTACCTATTTATTTATTTATTTATTTATTAACTTAGCGCTGGGAAAGATATTCAATAAACAAAGTAATGTACCGCGAAAGTCAAATAAAACATTGAGTTGATGGGCCGCGAAATCCGAATGGGAAGCGGCCCTTAAACTACAATTTCAATCAATCAAAATCAATCAAAAATACGGATGTTTGTATGGTTTTGATCAGAAGGGTGTAGATTAATGTAAATAAGTAGCACTTTTAGGTAATTAGGTACTAAAATAATGCGGAAATGAGTTTTGGAAAGGGAAAGTTAACAGACAAAAATAAAAGTAGCCAAGCCCATGCAAACTGCTGTTCTATTATTCTTACGACAAACTATCAGGGTTGCCTGTTCCTGCGAGTCGATTGACAATAGACTACACACTCAGGCAGCTATTAACGACTAACAATAGACAGTCCAGTGAAAGGTTAATCAATTCCCAGCTGGATATCGGATCACCTGTAGGGCAATCTGTTTAATTTTTCCAGTGCCTCAAAGGCTAAATTTTTAATCCTTATATTGAAGCACTTCGAATTAGAATGTTGATTTCAGTTTTTCATCAAATGTTAGACGAAATAGTGAATATTTGAATGAAGAAATAAAAAAAAAATGACCAATTTTGACCCTCTAAGGGGCCAGCTATCCTTAATAGCTACTATAAGTTACATTTAAATACAACACAGTTTCATTCCAACAAATTTTTTTTTTTTGATTGGCCAGAGAAAAATCAGTGTGTCATTGCGCAGTATGTCTGTTTTCTTTACCGTCCGACTGATAGTTGGGATGCGTTTTAGGGAGCAGTATGTATGGGCCGCCGCCTGGGCAAAGGGACCATGGCCCTTTTTCGCTGTCGATGACGGGCTACTTAATTCAGACCTGAAGCTTGTTTCACGGAAGAACTTGATGCCACAGGACAAATGCCGCATGTATTCACATTGGATTTCCGTACTCTCGGTACAACCATTCTTCATCAGGCCCCACTTGAACGCCTTTGGTTCGTAAATTGTATTTGTCTTCAAGAAAATTTAGCGTCGGTATATCAGTGACAGAAGTCATAAGGCTTCCTTAATGGAGTATAATATTCCGTCGTCGTCCATTAACCCTCTCTGTATAGTGCAATGATCGATTGCCTGGCATTGGCATACAAAAGTGAAGAATTTCTGAACAAAAATTGTCATCATATTATATCTTGTTCGAAAGCTTGGAGTATAGTGTTTGAAACCACTTAGGCGATAATAAGTATATTTTCGTTTTGTCCACGTTCATGATAGTGTTAATGTTATCAGCTGCGAACTGTTAAAAATACCGGTACAGAGGGAGTTAAAGAATTTCCATGTCCATACTCCGAAGGCCTACTTCATGTATTAGCATTAGCACCAAATTAAAAGAATATGTCATAGTATACATACAACTAGGCTAATTTCTTACAAGAGAGAAGCGGTCAACAGTTGTCAATGACGCCAGCAAGACCTCATGATGTTCCAAATATTTCAAATCCGTATCGCTCATCAGTATTCTTAATTCATATAATTTTATTTGTAAAGTCGTTATGATGTATGTCGGTCACGCTTTGATTGCGACTGTTCATATGGAAACTTGGACTTTCATTTCCATGCGCTTATGCAGCTATACCATGGGGATTTGTCCATTTTGTTTAACACATGGCAGTGTGACTAACGTCACAGGACCTACGCAGTAGGGTAGGCATTAGAACTCCGACGCGCACTGAGCTCTTGGAAATCCTCCCGCCCCAGGTTGAAATCCTGCCTATATTAAGATGGGCACGGCCCAAGTCAGAATCACCAGTGATTTTCATCAAAAATCACCAGAAATTTTCATCAAAAGTAGGTCAGCTCAGAACTTGCAATGCAAAAAATCAAGATTCTAATTTTAACGGTTCTCCTTATTTTGCGGACGAAAGGTCTCGGATGGACCCACTGGCTGACTACCGGACAATTTGCAGATGGTAGCCTAATTCGTAGGAACAAGCTGAATTACCTAACAAAAGTGTCCAGACATCTCAACATAGGATACAAACAAAACCATTTATGCGTATTACTAGAGGTTCGATAAAAAGTTAAAAAAAAGCATTGTACGGCTGGAGAGCACAAAGTGTTCATGGGGTTGAAGATTATGCTTGCGATGCTTCCAAAATTCATCCGTTTTGACCTTCAACAAGAAGGAAAACGTATAAATATTTTGTTGATGTTAAAATCTATACTATATTCCAAGAATATTCACCCACCTCCGCCCTGATTCTCCCTCCTGAACATAGGGTTGAAAAGGCTCAATTTATCTGTTACAGCGCTACTATTTTCTGATAAAGCACGATGACCTCCTGTTTTTAGTACTTTTTAAAAAAGGGGGAAATTTTACCGGAAGACATTTATTTGATGAGCGTCAAGCAAGATAAAGAAAGGAAAATTTCCCAACTGAAATATTCAGTGTTGTACGGTATTTTATTTGATAATGTGTATGGCGATGATAAATTTCCTTGTTTTATAACGAAAATTTGATTTTATTGTTTTAATTGAAATGAATTAGTATTAGTGTTCATATACATTCTACATTTGTAGAACGTATTGATACAGATCATCATATTATGATAAGATTTGCTTTAATATATTGAGATGTGACTTGCATCGACGCGTTAATATTATTGGTTATATTGTTCTTTTTTATTGATCCATGGTTGTTTTACTACAACTGAAACAATGGGAGGTGTATGGACGCGGAGGAAAATATATTTAGTTATTCTTATTACTTGACAAGTTTGAATGAAAGTAATTTCAGTCAGTTTGGATTTATGACGTAACCATCTCTTAAAGTTAGAATGAAAACAATTTTTAGTTCGAATTTTGTGTATCATGAACTGTCTTCACATGATCAGACTTTTTTTTCTCTCGTAACAGATATATGACACCTGAAACGAAGAATAGCACGTAGATTCGCACACGATATCAGGTTAAGTTTAATCACTTGAAAAAACCACGGGCTAATTTTGCACACTATATATTAGGTTAAGTTTGTTATTTAAAATTACAAGCGTCATTCATAATTCAGCAGTCGTCCATTAAAGAATATCCGCGTCCATAATCAAAAGATCTATTCCATATGGCATATAACAGTATTAGCACCAAATTCAAAGAGACAATCATAGTATACATAAACATAGGCTAGTTTCCTACAAGAGAGAAGCTGTCAACAGTTTTCAATGATGCCGAGACAAGACATCACGATGTTCCAAAAATATAAAATCCGTATCGCTGATCTGTATACTTAATCCATAATAATCGTTGTAAAGTCGTCATCTGGAGAATGATGTATCTCAGTCACGCTTTGATTGTGGCTGTTCATATGAGCACCATGAGGATCTTGAAGTACATAGGTTCATACGGCCCCTAGCCCCGGGTTAAGCGAAATTTGAACCCGAAACGTAACACCATAGATCTTGCACGCTACGCTCGTATTTTGCTATCAGCATGCGATATGTATCGCCAAATTTGAGAAACTTTGAGTGGAGGCGCTTGTTGGAATAGCCCTGCTTTATAAGTTTCTGCAACAATGTTTTTTGACTGATTAAAATCGTCACATTTAACACAGGATCTAGGAAATGCTACAAGGCGAGATATGTACACGCCATATGCAGGTCCCACTGGAATATTACTGTCCAGATAGGGATAGTTTACAATGTCGAAATTGTAATCATCTTTTTTGTCATAAAGTCGACGAGAGAGAATGCCCGCTTCATTTTTGTTGAGATATAGATCTGAATATGATGTGCCTGTAGGGCTATCTGTAGTTTCCTTCAAATCCAGTGAAGGTGGATATATATCCGTCACTGAGTCATTTATATAGCGATTATCCACAGCGAGAAGATCGTCTGTGTAGCTTTTGGTGAATGAGAAAGAACGGGCTTTGAATGGATCGGGTTTTGAAAGCGCCTGCATATAGTCATATTCATAAGAGAACAGATACAGGTCAGCCAACAGGAGTGTACAATTAGTACCCATTGGAATACCTATATGCTGCTGATATATTGTGTTGCCAAATTTCACATAGATATTTTTAATGAGAAATTCAAGCAACTCTATAAAGAAAGAAGCATCCCATGAATGATATCTCTTGTATGTAGTAGAGCTAAAGAATGCTTTAAGGCTTCCGACGTTAATATATCTACGATCAGTTTTCTTGAACACAGACAATATTAATGAACTTAGACTGTCAATAAGGTCCTGATGAGGGATTGTAGTATAGAGAGTCGAGAAATCCCATGTGGATACATGTCTGTACGGTATGTGACCTTTAGCATCAAGGTCTTCCGTAGGACATTTTGAGTTTTTCAATATCCACATACATTCAACGCCAGAGTTTTTAGAAATAGTGGCGCAATACCTTTCCGAAAATGTTTTCACACAGGGCCCTTGAATAGGGTTGCAAGAAGCTTGGTGGTGCAGCTTCTGGAACCAGCTATGAATCTAGCTTTGTATGGTGATTTATGCATTTTGGGAGTCCAGTATACTGTTCGTATGTCGTTATAATTGATTGGGAGACAAATACCTCTTTCCCTGAGAAACGAACCATGGGCGGTAATATAATTCTGCCAATCTTGGGTTGAGGTGTCATATTGTCTGGTACAAGAGAAAATCCACTCAAGACATACCTCAAAACTACCAAAGGTCGGAGAGTCCATTTTGTTCAATTATATTTTCCTTATCACCGAGTTAAGCGGAATTAGGCAGAAGTTACGAAACGCGTTATGTTTGCTATCAGCATGCGCCAAATTTGAGAAACTTTGAATGGAGGCGCTTGATGGCATAGCCCTGTTTTATAAGTTTCTACAATAATGCTTTGTGTCGCATTTCACACATGATCCAGCAAATGCTGCTATGCACATAGACAATCTAGACATATGTGCAATCTATAAAATTTACATAGACAGGTCTTCTGAGATTGACATGGGCTTCGTTACGAATCCCTTTTGAGCCTTCGGTAAGAAACAGTCAGACCACCATACTGATAACCAGTCCCGGCTGTTGCTTAGTTGAACAACAATAACATAAATATTGATCCTCTGGTTTTCAACTTACGTCCTCACTGACGTTGGGACACCATGTTTAATTGATGTGCCTGTATATACAGCTTGATATCACATTGAGCTCACTTATCCATTATTAATTGGCTGGGTAGAATAACAAGTTTGTTGACAGTTCGCAGACAAGAAGATACAAATACTGATATTTCAAATAAAAACTGTAATGCTCAGTTTGTCATATAGTCCACTGACGTGAAGTATGGCGACCGTAGTTTGGGACGATGTGGGGGTTTTAAACCGTTCTGGAATATCCAATCCACACAAGTAGTATAGTTAGGTGAAAAAAGGTCATATTTTGCCGGGGGAGGTAACTCTTGCATCCGACAGGGGGCGCCACCAGCTCAAGGCATGTACTGACATGTTATGGATTGCATCATCCTTGGCTGGATGCCAACATCCGGGCTGTGTGCCAAGTTTTGAGTTCCCCCGGGTAAACTTGAAGGGGGTACTTGGTCAAACTACCTCCAGCCCAGAAGAGTTCCAAAGGGGAGTTAACTCTTGATGCACTTTTGTGATTTTTGGTCATAGTTATGGTTTTCTCCCCTGATTCGAACATTGGCATATTAAATCTATACGGGAAAATGCTTGTATGGGGTATGGGATATCCGATGGGGTCGTATGAGGTATCATTGTGAAGCTTAGGTGAGGGGGCATCTGATGCGCAGGGTGTGGGGTTGAAATAGCGTTATTCTGCGCATGCGCGGTGGACCAAGGGTATGGAAATAGACGTTTTGGAGCTAGGGGAGCCACTCATGGGCCGATTGGGACGAGTGAGGTATCCATGTCAAGCATTCGTGAAGGGGCATCTGATGGGCTGGGTGTCGGGTTGAACTAGCGTCATTCTGCGCATGCGCGGCGGACCAAGTGTATGGAAATAGACGTTTTTGAGCTAGGGAAGCCACTCATGGTCCGATTGGGTCGACTGAGGTATCAAAGTGAAGCTTATGTGAAGGGGCATCTGACTGAACTAGTGGCTCGGGCGTTGTCTCCATTCTGCGCATGCGCAGCCAGGGAATTGTGGGAAAAGGGTATGGAAATAGACGTTTTGGGATCTAGAGGAGCCCCTAATGGGCCGATGGAGTTGTATGAGGTATCAATGTGAAGCATTCGTAAAGGGGTATCTGACTGGACTAGTGGCTTGGGCGTTGTCACCATTCTGCGCATGCGCAGACAGGGAATTGTGGGAAAAGGGTATGGACACAGACGTTTTGGGGTCTGGGTGGGCCACTATTGGTCCGATGGAGTCGTATGAGGTATCAATGTGAAGCATATGTGAGGGGGCATCTGCGTGGACTAGTGTGTCGTCCGTGTTCCACAGTCTGCGCATGCGCAGACAGGGAATTGTGAGAAAAGGGTATGCAAATAGACGTTTTGGGGACTATTTGGGCCCCTGGTCATCCGATGAGGTCGAGTGAGGTATTGTTGTAAAGGATACGTGAGGGGGCATCCGCCTGGACTAGTATGACGTGGAACTGACGTCATTCTGCGCATGCGCAGTAGACAAAGTGTATGGAAATAGACGTTTTAGGGTGGGTCCCTAGTGGTCCGATGGAATTGAGTGAGGTATCAATGTAAAGCAGTCGTGAAGGAGCATCCAGTCATGGATAGGTGCATGCAAAATTAGGATTTTTTCCCTAAAATATAAAAACGGAATACGGACTTTACCCCTAAAATAGAGGAAAACACCTATCAACCCTAGACAAAAGGGCTAATATCGGTCCCCGGGCTTATTGCGACCTGCCTATCAAGTCAATGGGATGGATGCATGTAAAACTTTCTCCAGAAAAAAGCGGAAAGCGGACTTCTAAAATAGGGGAAAACACTTATGAACCCTATCTCAATTCCGGAGCTCCGAGAGCTCCCGAGCTCCGAGTTCCAAGAGCTCCGGAGCTCCGACGCCACCACCGGGCGTTGCTACAAGAGAACTCGGAGAGCTCCGGAGCTCCGAGTTCCATGAGCTCCGGAGCTCCAAGAGCTCCGGAGCGCCGAGTTCCAAGAGCCCAAGAGTTCCGAGTTCCAAGAACTCCGGAGCTCCGAGCTCCAAGAGCTCCGAAGCGCCGAGTTCCAAGAGCACCGGAGCTCCAAGGCAGTGACGCCCGTCAACGTTCGTCGGTGCGCCCTAACATAACGCGTTGACGCCATGATGTAGATAGATGAGAACAACAACAACAACAACAACAACAACAACAACAAGGATGAGAGAACAACAACAACAACAAGTTTTTTGATATAGTTTATTTTCCCCTCCATCATAACATACCCAAGCTGGGGGAGCCGCGTTGGGTATGTTTACAATTCAAGAAGTCTTTTCTCACTCACTCACTCACTCACTCACTCACTCACTCACTCACCACGCACACTCACTCACTCACTCACTCACCGTCGTTAGTGCGTCCATGCGTTAATATGGGTGTTGGGACGCCTCACTCACTCACTCACGCACTCTCACTCACTCACTCACTCACTCACTCACTCACTCACTCACTCACTCACTCTCACTCACTCACTCACTCACTCACCGTCGTTAGTGCGTCCATGCGTTAAGATGGGTGTTGAGACGCCTCACTCACTGACGCACTCTCACTCTCTCTCACTCACTCACTCACTTACTCACTCACTTACTCACTCACTCACTCACTCACTCACGCGCTCACGCACTCACTCACTCACTCACTCACTCACACTCACTCACTCACTCACTCACTCACGCACTCACCGTCGTTAGTGCGTCCATGCGTTAAGACGGGCGTTGGGGACGCCTCACTCACTCACTCACTCACTCAATCACCAACACTGACTCACTCACTCACTCACTCACCGTCGTTAGTGCGTCCATGCGTTAACACGGTCGTTGGGGACGCCTCACTCACTCACTCGCTCACTCACTCACTCACATGTGTGGGGCGCGCCCTCGGCCAATCAGAAGCGAGTATTTTGACTCGGTGCATTATAGGACATATTCAAGATGGCGGCGTCTGCCTTCTGGTTCAAGATGGCGGCACGTCCGGTGTCGAAAACTGACCATTTTGTCGGAATGTGGTCATCTGGTGTCGAAAACTGGACCTCGTATTCCTGTACCCTATAGCCCAGCATCCAATATATATATATGGAATGATGATGGACACAACTTAATCTCTATATGTACAGACACCACCACACACCAATAATACTACCACACACACACACACACACACACACCAACCAACGCCACCAAGAACGCCGCCACCAACGCCACCAACGCCACCACCAACGCCACCAACGCCACCACCGGCGTCACCGCCCGGTGGTGGTGGTGGTAGCTCCCGTGTGGCAGAGCTCTTGGATCGGAGCTCTCGGAGCTCAGAGCTTGCGGCGCTCGGAAATGACGTCATCGCAGGCATGCGCGTGTACTTGTGCTGCACCCGTACCCTGGTGTACCCTCGATGTCGGGGACATTCCATGCAGACGATCGTCCACATGTTTGACGAGTACCCCAAGGCCGAGGACCGAGATGTACTCGTATATGACTGGGCTGCCGCTCATTTCAATGTACAAGTCCCGTTCTGGGCTTAAATTTGTTCACGTAAAGCCAACTGTTCCGGGCTTCAGTTTTTTCACGTGGTTGTTCTCACGTTGTTGCTGTTCACTGAATAAAAAAATGAGATCTCAAAACTCTGTCTTGCGTGTTTTCTGTGTGAGCATAATGCCCCAAGTGGGACATGTGTGGATTCAGTCCATGAATGGGTTGAGCAGAGTAGCCAATCAGTGGCCTAGGATGGGATCAAATGTAACCTATCAATGCCCAGAAAACCAACATAGGCGTTAAGGCCTTGATATAACCTGCCCGGAGGATGGTTAATACGATTTTTTCCCTTGCGGTGTTGTTCTTCAATACAAAACTTCGTGAAAACCCAAGTGAAGTTCGAATGTTTTATTAAGGTGAACAAGTAAGTTGAACAAGAATGTATATACAAGTATGTACAAGTATATAAGACTGGTGCAAACAAAAATTAAGGTGAACACGTATGTATATATAGAGAATATGCGAAGTCACATTGGAGTGTATAACAGTTCACAGACAAATTCATCGAACTGACGTAATGCATACAGAGTAAATATTCAAAAGAATGAAGTATAGTTCACAATTAGACAAATTCATTGAACTGGTGTTATGTGGATATAGAGTAACTCGAGTTCACTTAGAGTCCAAATATCTATGTATATACATTGTTCACAAATTCACAAGTCCGGATATAGTTCACTGACGTCACCGAAACAATATATGTAGCAGTCACCAGTTCACAAGTCCAGGTACGTCGTACTGACCCCATCGGGAAGGACTTGCCGTTTCGGATAAAAGAAGGTGAAAGCATCTCGCTGCTGGACGTACGAACGCATTTGATGAGCCGCCACACGAAAGCCTCGATTGGTCCCACTAGCACTGACGCGGTTTTGAAGTACGTCCAGGTAGAGGGTTTTGTTAATGGTGGGGTCCCGTCGATTGACCCCCTTGCAGCTGAACTTGTTTTGGTCTCCACCGTAACAATAGTAGGTTTTGGATGAGAGGGCTATCATGGCATCACCACTCCATTCCAACTTGAATAGGCCTGGAGTGCGTTTATCGTGGTTGTAATGGTCGCGTCGAGGCAGCCATTGATCCCGTTCCGCTTCATACTGGACTCGTAGTTCCGGTTTCACAAGTGACTCCCAGTCGGCATTAGAGACACCCATGTAGGTGGAATCTGTGTCCATTTCTATCAGCTGCCAATCGCTCTGGTCGAAATACACGTGTATAAAGTCATAGAGGAACTCCAACATCCGGAGTTTGGCCATCTGGTACACCATACACCCGATTTGGAGGGGTAAGTTGTAGTGCGTGATCTTTTTGGCAGAGGTAACCTCGTAGGTATCATCATCGATGACGTCGACCGAACGACACAGTGGTGAGTTGATTTTTGCTCGCGCTTGTTTCGTAGTGCATATATTCACGGTGACGTGGCGGGCTTGATTCGTTACAGTTTTGCCATAAAAACTGTTCCCCGCGAGTTTCCAGGACTCAGCGATAATGGCCTTACTGGGATCCTTATCACCTTGACGACGAGCGGTCGTTACGATGTCAGCGACGCCGGAAAAACAGGCATTGGGTACATACTGCATGACTTGATAGACTCGTGTGACCTCGAGACCGTGGCTCATGTACCAGCGCAGAAGTGGTGTGCCCAGTAAGATTTTTTCAGCCCACATACTGCCTATCAACATCTGACGCGGTTGTTGAAGTACTTCATGCTCCTCGGCGTAGGCCCCCATGGTGTCTCCAATATCAGCTCGACTCACCAGCGTGTTTTTAAAAATGGGTGGGCACTCTGCAAACTGTGGCTTCAGGGCGTCGGGGACATGCAGGTCACATTCTATGAACCCGTACAGGGTCTCCGCACGCACGGCTTCAAGGATCTGTGGCGTGGTGAGAATACGACGACGACTGAGCGGGTACTCGTGCCCTTTCAGGAAATTGCGCAAGTGGGGGAGGACCTGGCACATGGTATGGAATTCGCATTCCCACATTTCTATCAGATGATACCCCAACTCTTGAATATAATCAGCATTGTCCACTACTTCCGCCTGTAGCTCTTTCACCGATTTCCCACGGCGATCGTTGTAGCGACCGTGGGAGAACTTGCAATCGTGCCCGTGCCAATAGCACCCGTAAAACTGAAATACTGTAGGCGTTCCATTCACCAGGGCAAACCCATCGACAGGCAGTCGGCGATCTCCTACTCGCTTTTCTGTGGCGTTGGATTGATGGCGGATAGAAATGCCGCGTCGATGGGCTTCCCAGTCCAGCCACTGGTCGGCGATATGTCTGTGGGACCGTTGTGGTTTGAAATGCTGGCCTTCCGCTAACCACCGCGTATAGTGACCGCTTGGCATGGGTTGAGCAATGGCCCACAAATACAGTGCATTCGCATCAAAGCCGATGATTTTGTCGCACACTTTCCCACCTCGAATGGTCGTCACATCTTTCTCGTGGTACCGGTGAAATATGAGGCTTGGCCCGCCCACAATGTTATCTCGCAAACAATCATGCATATCCTCGTCTTTTTGTTGAATGAGCGAGAAGTAAGTAGAACAGTCTTGAAAGAGATACCGAAGAGCTAGGCCAGGTAAACTCAAACATTCTTTGAATATGTCGACGTGCATTTGGTTGCGAAACAGTTGCGCATTTTCTCGGCCGCTTCGAGGAAGGGAACGACATCCAGATTGTTGTAATATACCAGAAAATCTCGCAAGGTCTCCATCTGTTGGTCGTTCCATACCTGTTGCAGTTCCCGGTACACGTCTTCAGAACATTCTTCTTGCTTTAAATCATCGAAAAAAGCATCCCGGGATGGTAACGCTGTTTCCTCCAAGCGGTCGAGTGTCGACATGTAAGTGTACGGGAACCTCCCTTTGGATTGTTCACAGTCATAGGCCTTCACCCACTGTGCATAACTATAATTGGGCGCCAAATAATTCCGAACATCCAGGAAATTCAGTGACGTGGTAGTAAGCGCCATGTGATTATTAATCTTTTTGATCACACTCTTGACTTCACCGGACTGTGCCAAATAAGGGTACAAAAACTCCTTCACCATGTTGAGGTCGTAACGTCCAGAATTAAACCCGAGCACGGGTAACTGAGTCAGGTACTGCACGAACCGGGCTTTCAGTTTTTCCGCATACACTTTCGGTAGGGGTACATCTTGTGGACGAATCTCTCTTTCGGCCTCGCCACTTTTCTCCTCTTCCTCCGACTCGCTTTCTTCGGTGTCACTGAACGATACACCAGGCTCGGGAATTCGATCATCGAGTTCGTCCAGAACATCCCGGAACTTGACTACCAACAGCTCCGTACTACGTGCGCTCAACGCCTCTAAATACCCCATCATCCGCGTAATCAGGTCATGTGGGTCACCGGTCGATACGAAACATACAGGGGCAGCGTCATAGCCGGGCACGTTGGTTGAAATGCTGACACTCAGCGGGATATGACGCTGTGTCCACTGCGTTTTGGCTGAGGTAGTGTCCATAGGTTCCAAAATCGCTTCAAAGTCATAGCATGCCCGGTAGGGGAAATAACGGTACTCTTCCGCCACCACAAGACCTTCATCGGCTAGTTCGTCAAAGATAGTAGGCGTGTTGTGGTAAACACCGTCAGGAAATTTCCGTTTCACAGCGTTCGTACAGATTTTCTCGTGTCGGTGTAAGTGGATGGACTGTTTGAACACCCGCTGGCATTGAGTGCAGCTGAAAGATTGGGCGAAGAGGCTCATATTGTGGATCAGGGAAAAGTGACTGACTCCACCTTCATCGTAGACGTTCACCTTCATCGTGGACGCGTACCGTTCTGAAGAGCGATGCACCAATTCAGCGACAAATTCAGAGTTCTCCGAGCCTTCCCGAAGTAATCGATAGACAAAGATATTCACCTTGAAGAGCGATTCGACGACATCCAAATGTTTGAAGGGGACACCCCGGAAGTGCCGCGCGTCCATGTCTTGTTCCTCTAAATACTGTTTCCAATAGCCATTGGCCACTCTGTCACACGCCTTCGGATTACACTGGTCCAAGTGTACAGCCAAACAGCGAAACAAGCATTTCTGGTCTTTGTAGGGTCCATTTGCTCCGGTTGTTAACGCATACATGCCGTTTCGTCGACTCAGCCAAGGCGGGAGAATGACGGGCGCACCGATCGGATGATTCCGTAATTTCGTCACATAGAATGTGACGTTGGTAACCATTTCCACCAACCATTTCGTGTTCGGTCGCTGCAGGCGGGCCCACTCCAACGGGTCTAATGTAGTGAGTTGCTCGACCACCGGCTCCAGGGAAATAGCATCCGTTACCATGAAGGGCTGGTCAAATACATGATTGTTGTTGCTCGGATAGAAATAGCGTAGTTGATTGGTCTCCTTGTGCCGAAGAATGTAGCCAAAAGTCATATTGACCCGAAACGACGTGGCTTGGTCGTTGAAAATACGCTCCACGTAGGACGGAAGATGTATCAGCTCCACCAGTCGAAAATTGTACAAGTCCAGTATGGGCCGTTGGCGGTGAAAGCAATGGCGAATGGTGTTCCAATGTCGCCGGTATATGGCACTCACGGACTGGTCTTGTGGCAATGCATCATCGGCAGGCACCGCGGGATCTCCTGGAAAATCTTGTTCTGGTCTCATATTATTGTCGTCTCGTCTCAGTGGCGATCTTGAACGATCACGATTCATACTGGCAGTTCACTCCTGTAATATAGCAGATTTTGTCCGAATCAAGAATTTTTAACTTATTTCATATAATTTGGAGGCGCAAGGTCAATAGGGCTCGAAATGCGCTTTTATACTACTAAAATGACCTCTGTGACCTCCCCTCTGCACATTGCGCCATAAGGTCAATAGGGCTCGAAATACGCTTTTATACTACTAATGCGTGCCCGGATGTAACTAATGATTTGATTTTGTCAATAAGTTTGATCAAGAGGAAAAATATAAGTGGCTACATTATAAAATTATTAATGGGATATTAACAACGAATATTAGTGCCAATAGATTCGATGCTAGTGTCAGTAAAACATGTACCTTTTGCAAGGAGTTACAGAAATGGTAATTCATCTATTCCGAGAATATAGAGTAATAAACCAGTATGGAGAGAAGTGGAAGATTGGTTGAAAAATGCTGGAATAAAAACACAGTTTACTCCAGAGAAGGTAAAATTGGGATTAGTCGGTCAAAATAATAAACAATTAGATTATCTACTCATAGATATAAAATACTATACTTATGAAATGAAAGCCTGTAATCAAATTCCACATATACATAGCATATTTAAACAATTAAAATATACTTACAATACTGATAGATTCATTAGATATAAAAAATGGGGAGCAAAGAATATTTGACCAATATTAGTCCACTCTCCACTTTTTCTTGGGAGATTTCAGTATAAAATGTATGTTATACGCATTGTAAGTTTCTTTCAAATTTGAATTAGTATAAGGATTTACAGCAATAGAAATGATTATTTTTTATTAAAAAGAAGTAAAAGTAGAAATGATTAATTTCAAATAGTACAATATTATTTCATTAATATATATTAATTATTATATTATATTATTATAATATATTACATGAGCAGTGTGACTAACGTCACAGGATCTACGAAGTAGAGTAGGCATTAGGACTCGATCGCATTTTCATTGAGATATGATGTGACCCTCCCCTACGGTACTTTTCATCATAATATGGTACATGTACAACCTTCCATAACAGCCATAGGTTCTCTTTATAACATGCCTTTTGTGAGATTGAGCAAGATTATATTCTGGGTATTTATATATCTACATCGATGTGTTCGTGCCACAAAAAATGAAAGTATATTGGTGAATGTTCTGGTCATTTAGTGATCCGGCCCTGGTACATGAAGCAGTTGAATAGACTCGGAGTTAAACGCATTAATACTGGGTTTCACCAGCCTCCGTCTATAAATAGTTCGCTCAGCTGTATTGAGGTCGCTGTCCTCAGATCTTGCGGTTGAATTCAACAGCGAGAGAGCACCAGGCATGCCAGGGCTGTTCCCAAATTCCATGGTGTCATGTTTCCCTCGCTTAAATGATCGGACTTTTCTCCGTATGATCTATAACAATATACTGAAGTGTTAATTATAAATCTAATTTTAATCAGAATTATTTCAGATCAGAACTAGCTGGTAACAATGCCCTAATGCTCGTTCATGCCAAAAATCAAGGTTATAATGTCAACGCTTCTCCTTATTTTGCCGACGAAAGGATTCGGATGGACTGACTGACTCACTCATTACCGGACAATTTGCGATCTGTAGCCTACTTCGTAGGAATATTATTAATTATTTCATTATTTGAACTGCTATATATACATCACGGTAGGTATCCAAACAAATCTCTACCAGTGCAAAAGATCTCTACCATCTGCACAACGATCTCCACCAGCTAATATTACGGGTTTACGAATAGTGGTATGTACCAATTTGAGCTTATTTTGCCAGGAAGACCTGAGTAATACTCGGAATGATATAGCGCAGCGTACGCCTAAATGTACGAGGAAATATATTTCGCTCTTGTTTCAAACGTGTGTCCTCTGATTATTTCATAATCAGGGACACCGATCGCCCCATCGACGATTCAATATTGAGAATGTGATGAAATTTCCCGGTCTTTAATGTCTTGAATTGAAATCCTGATAGAAAGGGGCTACTTTATAACGAAATATTGTCAAATTCCAGTCAAATTTCACATATACGGGTAAAAATAAGCAAGTTTATGTGAAAATATGTGTGCTCAATGTACTTTTTGGAAATTAGAATTACAAAGATCTCTACCAATTCCTGACAACTATCTCTACAGGTTCGGTGCATGGAAAGTGTTGGACAAAAATCTACATATCAAGTCGTATGAACAGGCCTAGTAGAACCAGAGATGTATTGTGCGGATTTGTCTGATGCCAAGTCGCACACGCACGCACGAAAGATGATTGAGGCAGTTCGGTCTTAGGTTCGAAGTGAGAACGAAGAAATTGGCTTGATATAATGAAGATGATCTCAACACTCTTAAAATGAAAGCGTTTTATTTAACATTATTAATGTCTGAGGAGTTACACCATCATATAAGTTGTTATATTTGTAACACTCTCAGAAAGTGTTGAAAAAATATCTAACATTATACTACACTTTACTAGGCTGAATTTAACACTTGTATAGTGTTGTATTGCTCATCATACTGCAATATAATGCCGGATATAAAACTTTTTTTCAACGCTTTTTGTCAATTCTCGGACATTTATAGTGTTAAATACAACAATTTCAATTTAACACTTTCTGAGAATGGAAACGTTGTCCAGTGACCAACCCTAGATTTTGTGGTGTGAGTAGCGGAGGTGTTGATCAGAAGAACAACTTAAATAAATGAAATGGTCTTAGATCTAGATTTTTCTGTATGATATACCCGCGAATATCATGACGTCACACGTATTTTTGCCAAAATCATGGAAAATACATTTTCTGCGCAGCAAGGCAAGGAATTCGAGGCATAGGCCTACAGATATATCCGCGTGCATTGTTTTTATTGGATCATAAACACAACGGAAAGTCGATAATAAATTTTATCTGAATTTACATTTAATCCAAATGTATGGTGTTGAAAATTGCATTTTAAGATTACGAAACAATCTCCAAACTCAGAAACCGTCATGTGAGCTATGCTGATATTTTTAACACTGTTTCCCGACATGCGATCTTTTTATCATCGAATAATTGTGTGGGTCGTCGATCCACTTTTTTATGTAAAAAGCTTCAAGAGTTTCTATCTCCATAGTTTTCGCGAGGTCATTAACTCCCCTGACAACATCTCTCATCGGAAAGATGAAATGTGTCTAACATTATACTACACTTTACTAGGCTGAATTTAACACTTGTATAGTGTTGTATTGCTCATCATACTGCAATATAATGCCGGATATAAAACTTTTTTTTCAACGCTTTTTGTCAATTCTCGGACATTTATAGTGTTAAATACAACAATTTCAATTTAACACTTTCTGAGAATGGAAACGTTGTCCAGTGACCAATATACAATTTGTGAAAGTTCTACATCGATCGCTTTATGATTACGTATAGTTATGACATGAAATTGGAATTCGTAGCATGTACTATTTCCTGAAAAAAAAATGACCTAAATGGAGTCAGTTTATTTTTTCGATTTCAACCGCACCACGTATAGGCCAAACTTCCGCCTTATCGTCCCATCTCTTTTTTTTTCGCATCAGCGTGTTGATAGCACATTGTTCTTTTCCGCCAACGTAACCATGTTAGGGAGACCCTTATCAATAAATATATATGAAAATCAATAAAGACAAAATCATATTACCATGTTTGAGCGATCTTGCTCTATAAAATGGAGGAAAAAAGGGGCGTTTTTATTCAATAACTTTGATTCCTTCGTCATCAATGCTCCAAAACTTCAGGCGCATTAATCTATCTATTGTTTCTTGTCCTTTAATTAATTTCCCATTTTAAGAACCAGTCAATGTTGTTTCAGTAGCGTGACCGATATTTGGCCTATTAATTTAGATAAATAGCAAGTTACTTTTTAACAAACGACCTCTTTTACCCTCATTTTAGCGGGATCGCCCTAACATGATAATATGATTTTGTCCCGGGCTTGATTTCCCTTGTAGACTCATTGGTTTCAGCGTATAAATCCCCCAGAGTAAGCCTATCCCAACACTGTAAGCGCCGATAGAGATCGTTGTCAACTTCAGCACAGAAAAACATGCATATCACAAACTCATGGTAGAGATCGTTGTAAAATGAATAGTGATTTTGATTGAAATTCTTCTCCCAATCAAACAGGACGACTTCGAGGCTTAATTATTTTAGTTACTTGAACAATAAGCCATAATTAAAGGGACAAACACAGATGGTGTACAGTCAGATATGCCCTAAAATAGACCATTCTTTGATGATGGAGTCGATTCTCCTAATCGACATGGCAATCCTGTGTCCCAAATTAAAAAATAACGAAAATACATCAGGCTTTAGCTTGCACGTGCTATAAATCTAGATACTCACATGGGTACGCTGTGCTATGTGGTTTACAGACCTTTTCGGTGCTTGGCTGATTATTTTGCCTTGACCGGGCATGCTCCTCTCCAAAATCTAACAATTTCTCGCTTCACGCACCGGTTGAGATAATTTCATTACGGGTAGAGATCGTTTGCACTGGTAGAGATCTGTTTGGATATCCACCGTGTACATGGTGGTTGAAACTTTAGTAAACGATAGGATATGTTTATATTATTTGAACACATATGGTATCGCTAAAGTTGACGATAAAATAAGTTTATTTTATTAATCGAACAAACACTACCATTGTGGCTCGTCGAATTTGTGCGTCATCTTCTGAGTTCGTGTTGCGAGTGTTTCGAACTACATCACCCACAACATTATATACTGAAGGGGACACCAATCTGACGTCGGCTGGTGTCAAAGTCGGATTGGTCTCCCCTTGACCATACCAGGAAACTGATTTCATTTTGTAAATTTGTTTGGGGGGGGGGGGCATATGGAGATTTGTAAACTGTTATAAGATAAATATATTATGTTCCATCTAGTTGATAAATAGGGAGGGTAAACGCCCGAGATAACTGAATAGTAAGATATTCGTGGGTTAAGATATTCGTGGGTTCAACACAAGTCCGTGTTCGCAACACGCTTGCTGGTGCATGTTTTAATAGACAATTGTGTGACGTCATCATTTTAGCTAAATTACGCTGTTCCAACCGGCTGTATATAGTGATAATAAATTGCCGTTTGTATCTATTTACAGGTAATGTAAACCTTAATTTCGTGCATCATATTATTCTAGAATGTATTGTGAACACTTTGAGATAAGTTGAGACGTACGGGTAAAAGAGATCTTGTCTGTTTAGTGAATTGTTGGATCATGTCGTCTGCCAGTTGTGTTCGTATGGCGTGATCCAGGCGCAAGGCAGTATAGACTTGTAAAATTCTTGTTGATAAAGTCAACGAGTGATTTTGAGCGACAAACTCTAGCGACAAACTCTATGAATAGTAAGATCGTAGGCATATGTTGTGCGGTTATTTCATGATGTAGCGGGAATGTGTAACGTAGAACAAATGTACGGTGTCCCATTCCGTGTTCCTTGTCAACTTGCTGGAAAAATATCCCGGACTGACTATGGAAAATTATAACGTACAATGTTGCTACGTCAGCACTAAATTCTATAGTTCTGGTAGGTTGTAACTCGAGCTTTATATTTCATAAGCTGCTTGAGAAAATACGTGAAATTTGCATTTATAAATGGTCCAAAAGTGCACGTCCATGCAATCGCGCGAATGAAATCACCCGCTAAAATGTGATACATTGTAGCAATCTAAAAATAGAGGTGTTTGTTGACATAAAAACAGCTGATCCATGTAGAGGATGTTTGAGTTTCACGAGACAATTCTGCCAAATATAAATGCCTACCTATAGATACTAAGATTGGCCGCTAAAAGTTTCCATAATATAGGGAAATAACTGTGATGTTATAACTGTGACACGTTCTCCTAAAGACCTAAGCTGAAAGAAAAAATTCCGGAGGGGGGGGGGGTATTTCCTAGCATAGATATTATTAAAATATATATATTACATACGTGTAAGGCGTTGATTGGTGTTACTCAGTGATACTGGTCAATGATACTGATCAGGCAGATGATTACAGACAGGCAGTGATCAGGTAGGCAGGGAGGTCCGTTAGGCAGGCAGTGGTCAGGTAGGCAGGCGGGCAGGAAAGTCGGTGAGGCAGGCAGTGGTCAGGTAGGCATGCGGGCAGGAAAGTCGGTTAGGCAGGCAGTGGTCAGGCAGGCAGGCGGGCAGGAAAGTCGATCAGGCTGGCAGTGGTGAGGTTGATAGCTTCGGATGGTCAGTGAAAATGTTGGTACCGAACTGCAAAATGAACCCCTTTTATAGCGAAAAACTTGGCACTGAGCCAATTGGCAGCCAGCCAATTGGATGCCTGCCAACGGAACCCGGATGTTGGCATCCAGCCAAGGCTGATGCAATCCAGAACATGTCAGTACATGCCTTGAGCGGAACCCGGATGTTGGCATCCAGCCAAGGATGATGCAATCCATAACATGTCAGTACATGCCTTGAGCTGGTGGCGCCCCCTGTCGGATGCAAGAGTTACCTCCCCCGGCAAAATATGACCTTTTTTCACCTAACAATACTACTAACAGGGAGCACAGAGGCGGAAGCTGCACAGGGAGAGGAAAATGAAGCACAGAGGCGGCAGCTCCACAGGAAGAGAGAAAGAAAGCTCAGAGGCGGAAGCTGCACACGGAGAGGGACAGGAAGATGCGAGAGCTGCACAGGGAGCATCTTCACCACGTCAAGCACCATGAGCAAATACAACAGGGAGCACAGAGGCGGAAGCTGCACAGGGAGAGGAAAATGAAGCACAGAGGCGGCAGCTCCACAGGAAGAGAGAAAGAAAGCTCAGAGGCGGAAGCTGCACACGGAGAGGGAAAGGAAGATGCGAGAGCTGCACAGGGAGCATCTTCACCACGTCAAGGTTATTAATTTGTGAGCCGAGGGCGAACTAGGATAGAGATACCCCTGGTTTGCACAGGGAGAGGGAAAGGAAGCACAGAGGCGGGAGATGCACATGGAGAGGGGCCAATAGAGGCGGGATCAGTAGGCCTACAAGGACAGTGAGAAAGGGAGCATAAAGGCGGGAGCTGCACAAGGAGGGAGAAAGAAAGCACAGAGGCGGGAGCAGCACATGAATGAATGAATGAATGAATGAATGAAATTTTATTCATCAATTACACGGTTGATTTACAAACATAGGTAAACATTTTGAAAAAACGGCAGGAATAAAACCCCAAGGAGCTTGCTCTATCCCAAGAAAAGTAAAGTTAAGTTAATCTGAGATATAAAATTGGTAATTGGCTGTATATCCATTATTAATTATAGTGAAACGTTAAAACGTGGAAACGGGTTATAGTGATTCAATTCAATGGAGAGGGAACAGGGAGCAGAGAGAGATGGAACACAGAGGCGGGAACAGCAGAGGGACAGTGAGAAAGGGAGCACAGAGGCGGGAGCTGCACAAGAAGAGAGAAAGGAAGCACAGAGTCGGAAGCAGCACAGAGACCGTGAGGAGGGAAGCACAGGGGCGGGAACAACACAGTGGCAGTGAGAGAAGAAGCACAGAGGCGGGAGCAGCACAGAGACAGTGAGAAGGGAAGCACAGGGGCGGGAACAACACAGGGGCATTGAGAGAAGAAGCACAAAGGCGGGAGCAGCACAGAGACAGTGAGAAAGGAAACACAGGGACGGAAGTAGCACATATAGAGAGGGAACAGGGAGCACAGAGGCTGGCGCAGCACAGGGAGAGGGAAGTAGTATACAGTCCGCAAGTAGTCGGCAGTCCTCCCCGGATGTAACTCTGACGTCACAATTGGTCGTGTGTAAGCGTGATTCTGATTGGTGGATGGCGGGTGGTGGGGAGGATTGGGGCGTGTGAGAGGGGGCGTGGCCTATGAGGTCACTGGGTTTTTCCCCTATGAGTGCACTTGCACTGGGTTTTTCTTTTATGCAAATGAGGTCATTGGGTTCATTGGGTATATTCAAGATGGCGGCTTGTTTTTGTAGGTTAGGGGTGGTCGGATTCAAGATGGCGGCTTGTTTTTGTAGGTTAGGGGTGGTCGGATTCAAGATGGCGGCTTGTTTTTGTATGTTAGGGTGGTCGTATTCAAGATGGCGGCTTGTTTTTGTAGGTTAGGGGTGAAGGTCATTGGGTTCATTGGGTATATTCAAGATGGCGGCTTGTTTTTGTAGGTTAGGGGTGGTCGGATTCAAGATGGCGGCTTGTTTTTGTAGGTTAGGGGTGGTCGGATTCAAGATGGCGGCTTGTTTTTGTATGTTAGGGGTGGTCGTATTCAAGATGGCGGCTTGTTTTTGTAGGTTAGGGGTGGTCGTATTCAAGATGGCGGCTTGTTTGTGTGTGTTATGGGTTTTCCCCAGCCCTCATTTGCATATGTTCAAGATGGCGGCTTGTTTTTGTAGGGTGGGGGTGGTCGGTTTCAAGATGGCGGCTTGTTTTTGTAGGTTAGGGTGGTCGTTTTCAAGATGGCGGCTTGTTTTTGTAGGGTAGAGGTGGTCGGTTTCAAGATGGCGGCTTGTTTGTGTGTGTTATGGGTTTTCCCCAGCCCTCCTCATTTGCATATGTCGTTTTCAAGATGGCGGCTTGTTTGTGTGTGTTAGGGGTGGTCGTTTTCAAGATGGCGGCTTGTTTTTGTGTGTTAGGGGTGGTCGTGTTCAAGATGGCGGCCTGTTGTCCGCTGAAAATATGCAAATGAGGTCTTTGCCACTGTCGTTTTCAAGATGGCGGTCTGTTTGTGTGTGTTAGGGGTGGTCGTTTTCAAGATGGCGGCTTGTTTTTGTGTGTTAGGGGTGGTCGTGTTCAAGATGGCGGCCTGTTATGCCCTGAAAATATGCAAATGAGGTCTTTGGGTTTTTGCCAAAAATGACACCTGTTGGTAGCAGGTGCGTTTCAAAATCGGGGCCAGTGTGAGTGAGTGTAAAATCGGACGGCGTGAGTGCAAGATAGATTGACCCACTGTATAGAGCTGTGTGACCATGGCCCAAGCATTAAAAATTACCTATTATTATTCGATAAATCCCTTAAATTTTTCATGGAACTCATCAACCAGGAGAAATGTATATTTATATATTTATTTATAATATTTCGGAAGTAATTATGATCAGTTGAATAGAATTGTGCTATTATATTATGTAATTGAGGCGCCTTTGACTTGTGACATAAGGTATTTCGATTTACATTAGAAGTTATCGCATTTTAATAATCAGAACATAACTGCAGATAAACTTCAATGGTTATCTGATTATTAAAAGTACATGCAATCAGTTTTTCAAGCACAAGATTTCATAATATGGTATTCTGTAATTCCATGTTTCATAATTTAAGATGTAATGCGTTATAAAAGCAAAAAAAATCCTAACACTGAAGTCGGAAGTCAGAAGTCGGAAAAAAGTAAAACTCTGAAGAACCCTCTCGGCTTTCGTAGAAATCCGCTTGTCTGATGTATTTTGTTCCCAGGCTTTATTGGTATTGTTCGTATTTGGTAAAAACATTATGTTCCTACGAAGTAGGCTCTCATTTACAAATTGTCCGGTAATGAGTGAGAGGAGTCCATCCGAATCCTTTCGTTGGCAAAATAAGGAGAACCATTGACATTAGAACAAATCGTGTTCATTCAAAATAAAATTCCCGTTATTCATTCGGGCTATTTTATCAAAAAATAAATTACCCATTATTCAGGGTTATGTCCCCCGGTTGAAAAAAAATAACAATCCGTTATCGCGCAGACTGTTTATTAATTAATGGGGCAAAAAGAAAAAAATCCTCTGTTTGATATGTGATGAGATCGGTCGTGACAACAACCTTTTTCATATAGGCCAGGGATTGTTTTTCAATGTAGTTTGCTAATAAAAAAGAGTAATGTAGGACATCTGTGTGTTAAATTCATGTGCTATTGAGAAGTTACCTCTCTCGGAAGGAATGGTTTGCTCTGAAAAGAGCATTTGTTATTTTAACGTGTTTTTATTCACGATGGGCGTAAGCCTACTTCCCTGTTGTGCAGCCGCTAACATACTAGCTCACCGGGAAATACCGGTACGGACTTATCCCATCTTCATCATGGATGTCGGTGTCAATGGCATGTCCGTCTACGAACCGGGCAGCCGAGATGGTGGGGGGAGGTTGCTCAAATATAATGAGTGGAGTGTCATCATCTTTGGTCAGGCAGGATGGGTAGATCTTCTAGGGGAAAGGATGGTATTTCCGCTTTCCTCCTGCCGGGTCGTTGTACTGTACGCTGGGTGTGGTTGTTGTTCTCTCTATCAGCACTTCCTCGCAGAGCAAATTTTCAAACGTATGCTCGTCTACTGTTGATATTTTCTGGATTAAAAAAAGAGAAAGTCTATCACTGAGTACTCGATACGCGTCTCCTCAAAATTCCAGTTCGTTTCGTTCATGATAACTGTAGAAAAAATGAAGAAAACAGTGTCTTCGTTGACGGTGAGAAAAGCACATTCCGCTTGAATATTGAGGTCAACACAGAGTTGCGTCCGCCTGTACTCTTCGAGTATTTTTGCAGTGAGGTCGGCTTGAAAAGTACCAGCCGGGTAATCTGTAAATACACGAATACACAGAAATGCATGATGAATGCGCAATAATGAATGCCGCTTGAGAGAAGCCGGCCGGGTATTCTGTGAATAACCCATACAATCGGGTTTGGCTCTCTTACAGCCCTATGGATGGTTCTGATAATTATTAGGACTTGAAATTCTAGTCTAGCCATGCACTAATTTTATTTTTTTATCCTGTTATGAGTCCAGACTATTAATTTATACACTCGGGGAACGTGTAAAAAACATAATGGCCTTGTTAAATGATTTTCCCAGGGTATGCGTATTTTACAATGAAATTAGCCAGAATCGATCTATATAAATTTGTGTCGGGCTAGTAATTTTTGTCATTCTTCATTATGGTATCGTTGGGCAAAGAGCTCGCGTTCTTTCAAGTCACGTCAAAAGTAATTCTTATCGTGTACGAGCATGAATTGCACCTAATCGAGGAGCATCCGATCGAAGTGAAATTATGTTTAACCCTACCAGGGTGGCAGATATTGACACGTATATTACAGAGCCAAGAACCCGAAGTCGATTTTTTGCCTGTCGGCGATGATGTATACCTGCGGCTCATATATAATCGCGTATTCGACGGCATGCGAGATTGTTTATCCGCTTATTTTAATTCTATAGAGATAGCATATGAAGCAAATTCTTATTTCTTGAGAAATAAAATATTAACTTGCGTAGGAGAGCTATGTAAAATATGAGATGTAATTTTGAAGATTTGAAATTGATCTATATTTTACTACATGGCATATAATACATTAGAGAATTAACTGATCTTTGTGCTTGGCTGTATAGTATATTTTTTTCATGTTAAGAGCGTTGGTCAGTGAACCCATGTGGAGCAACTTGAACGTGTTTATCAGAACTGTTAACGCTATATTCCTACTGCTAGCAAGTTACAATTAAATATTCATAAAAGCGCGTGGGCTGTCGGAAAGGAGCATGTCACATGATAATACTGGTATTTCCCTATTTCTTAACGGTGGCATGTAATCGTGATTGGGTAAGTGTTTGATTCGAGTGTTCTGTTTGTTCACAAACAATTTATTTGGCCTGTATGGGTATAGGGGTGATCGGTTTTTTTATGGCTTTTACTATGAGCTATGAGGTTGATCATGTAGAATACGATGGAAAAAAATTTGAAAGTACCGAAAATAATAATAAAAATAAAAAAATCGGCGAGTAGTAGACAAAGGGAAAATTGGGAAGTACTGACCATGCCCCAGAATACTTCATATGCATATCACGGCCTTAAGGCCTATGTAAGATGTAATCTACTTCACAGTTTAGTAGTATAAAAAGCGCAAGTCTTATTGACCTTGTCCCTTCCAAAGAAATAAAATCGGCTCTATTTTACAGGAGTATATACGCAGGTGACGTGGAGGTTGTGACGTCACTTCCGGGTTTTCACTTTCGAACATAGAAGAGTTCCAATTTTTTCCCTTAGACGTCCGTATGTTCATCCTCCAAACCCACAAGAGTTCCAATGTTCAACCGCCGGGGTGTTTTCCCGCCCCAGCGCCCCGCAGCGCGCGCGTCATCCCGCGTCATCCCCGGCAGTGCGCGCGCGCGACGCGGGTCAAAAGGTCAAAGGGTCACCTCCAGGTCAGACGGTCCAATGTCCAATGAGACAATGTTGCGGTATCGCTATAGTCAGAGCTTGAGCACAAAAAAGGGGATTCTAGATGAACCTGGGAAAGATGGGCAGTTCCATGTGGACCAATCAGCGGTCGAGAAAAAGAGCCAATCAGCGGTCGAGAAAAAGAACCAATCAGCGGTCGAACAATCAGCCAATCGAATTGGGGTATTCACGGTGTGCTTTCGCTGACGTCCGCGCCTACATCTGGGTTCTTGTACACCCGGGTAATGTTTTTCTGGACATGGATGGGTTACCTTTGGCTCCATTCTAGGCCACTGATTGGCTAATACGGTGTTCAAAGCCACTTTCATGCATTATGCTCATAGAACTTATAGTCATAATCTATACGTGTTGGACGAGTCTCTTCACTCACCGTATACACGTACCTCAATGAAATGCCCGCTCCAAACCTAGACCAAAGACACGTACTTGGTCTGTAGGCTGATTTCATTGGCTCTCTATTTTTACTATAGTGCTCTTGCATTCTAACCTTGATGGGTTACCTAGAACTTATAGTCATCAACATAATCTATACGTGTTGGACGAGTCTTTTCACTCACCGTATACACGTACCTCAATGAAATGCCCGCTCCAAACCTAGACCAAAAACACGTACTTGGTCTGTAGGCTGATTTCATTGGCTCTCTATTTTTTACTATAGTGCTCTTGCCTTCTAAACTTGATGGGTTACATTTTGGCCCCATCCTACACCACTGATTTCAGTTTGACTGAATCTCCACATTGGGCATTGATGCATTAGGAATAAAACACACAAGACAGGGTTTTTTGGTGAGATCTCATTTTTTTTTTATTCATTGAACAACAACAACGTGAGAACAACCACGTGAAAACTCAAGCCCAGAACAAGGGGCTTGTCATTAACTGAAGCCCAGAACAAGGGGCTTGTCATTAACTGAAGCCCAGAACAAAGGGCTTGTCATTAACTGTATGTACATTGAAATAATTCAAGCCCAGAACGGGGCTTGTACATTGAAATGATGGGCGGCCCAGTCATAGACGAGTACATCGCGGTCCTCGGCCTGGGGGTACTCGTCAAACATCTGTACGATAGTGGATAAGGGTCTTCCCCGGCATCGATGGTACAGGTAAAACAAGCAATATTGTCCGCACACGCCACTGGTCAGGCTTTGCAACGTTTGACTGTTCCAACACCACGTCTCTGTGCCTTGATCCATGAAGTCTGTTAAATCGGGATGGAGGGGTGGCAGGCCGTACGGGTCAAAGTATTCGCCCTGCTGTTCTGTCAAGTACACGGCCACCCAGTGTTCACCGGGCCGATCCATCGGGTCCGTGTTGAGAACGTAAGCAGCCGGATACATACGGTCTAATGGAAACACATCTCGGGCGAACACCCCTTGAAAGACCCTACGTGTCTCTGGGTCATTCTCCAGCACGGTGGTTATCTGGTCTGTATCCATGTTAGGTGGAGAAGTCACACAGGACGTTGCGCGCCTTGTCCACTTGAATGATGTTGTCAAACTCGGCGTAGCAGATCACATTGACGGTGGTCGCCAGGGCTCGTGCAAAGTGGATTTCCAACCGTAAGTTGCCTTGCTTGGCCAGGGCCAGCTGATGGTCGTTCTCTAAGGTGGGGGTCAGATCGAAGCAGAACAACGTGTATCCGTTCGCGTAGTCCTCCCGACTGATCATATTCCCTTCGTCCTGGTTGATTTGACCGGTGGCTGTAAACAGGCTCTGATAGGCTCGAATGAAATTCGCGCGCCCAAAGTTCTGTGTTAAGGCCGTGGCTGGGACCTGTTGTCCATCCACATGCAGGGCCACAAAATTGATGCCGAAATGTTGAAAGTCAAACGGATTCTCTGGGTAGGCTCCGCTAAAACTGGTATTTTCCACACAGGCCAGGATCAATCGCTTGGGTAGTTCCCCCGGGAACAGGTTTTCTTTGTTGGCGCCCATATTTCCAGCAG